>CM040244.1:88481102-88681102 GCA_022545495.1 Chrysanthemum lavandulifolium
ACATACTCACCTTGAGCATGAGCGTCAATGTTCGATTCAGTCGTGCTCAACTAAACCCATGAGTAGTCTTTCGGCTCCCGAGGCTTAGCCGAGCCCATCTCGCATTGCAAGTATTAGTCCGATATTCATTAAACTTCCTCTTATGGGTCGAATAGGTAATTTTGCGGGGTTCAAGTTGGGTTGGCGAAGTACTTTTATCAACTAATAAACTGTTTATCCGATTTTACAAAAGTAGTAGTACCTCATCAAGAACTATGAATCGATTTGCTTCCTTCATGAAACACATCCGACACACAAGGCAGTAGCTTCTTCAATTAAGTAGCTAAGACATACTTTTGTGATCATGCTTCTTTGGCATCTTTGTAGAGTCCAAATAACACACCGATAATTCAAAGTTTCAAACATCTACAAAAGTCATAGGCATTTATACTTTTGCAAATAAAATAAGAAAAATGTACAACCATATCATTTGTTTCTTTTGCACGCTCTTGCTTGCTCAAGTTCTTCAACCATCAAACGAATATCCAAGCCACTAATAGTCGCTTCCACTTTTGCTTGCCTTGCAACTCTTTCATCGACTCTAATTTTGTCTCATTAAACTGATGGCCTCCATTGTTGAATCCGGGTTTTCTGACAAACTCAAATATTATAAAGCAATCGATCTATTACCATATAATAGAATCGATTAATTGGAAAAGTATGTTTCTTGTAGGTGATTTGTAAATTAGTTTTTATATGTTACCGTAAAAGATGCAATCAAGTAATAGTTATATGGCCAAAAGCGGGGTTGGTGACTTGGTGTTACACATTACAAAGATATACTCTTGGTCTTTTATCTTCAATACATGAATATGCGGGGTAATTGGCAAGCAAAGTGTTGGAACAAAACCTCATCAAAATCCTTCCTCCCGGACAACGGTCAAACAAATGAGCCAACACCTTCAACTGGTCTTTCTTAAAGCCTACAATGCGCACTGCATGCTAGCATGCCTCTAACTTGAGGTAAATGAATAAAGAATAATGAAAAATATCTTAAACACAAAACTCGGAAAAAAATGAAAGTGTTCATGTAACATTGTGGAATTCACCACAATGCTAAAGAAACCGAAAACCATAATGACCACACCACTCAAAAGTAACTTCATTAGCTGCAAATTAGGGTGCAGGAGATGGGGATTAGTAGACTACGTAAAAAACATTAACTTAGCAATGAAGCCAATATGTTCTTGGGTCCCCTAATGATCTGCTCATTTAATTTTATCTACATCGACATTCACTTTATCAGCAAGAAATGTAAACAATGATTAACTTCAAAGTAGTAGAAGTATAGCGAGTCATGTTAATGTTTTATTTAAAAAGCAGGGAGGATGGTTGACAAATCAAACTTTTATTATGGGGTAAATTAAGCATAACACTTTGTGTTCCTCTTGAAAGTAGCTTGTGATTGTCTTTTCCATCGAATAGATGAAATCAACGTCATCCGAGGCATCCCACAATCATGAACAAATCGAAGCATTTGTTCCATAACAATGCATACCTACAAAAGTGTTGTCAAATATCATTCAAAGATAATAGAATGGCTAATAATTATGAAGAAATAGTGGAAAACAATGAACATTAAGAAGTATATCAATTCATATCTAAAACACACCTTGCTATTAACCTTAAGGACAAGTTTGTTTCCCGTATAAAGAGCTCCCATTAATTGGAGCATAGTTGGAGCATAGGAATCTCTAGAGGGAAATTGAAAGGTGTAACCATTGCCACCTTATATAAACATATAAAAATATTTGCAATATTAGAGGAATCGATGATTTTCTAAGTTTACCTTAGTTCCCTTATGGTATAATGCAGAAATAGGATCAGGATTTATAGACCTTAAATTTAATGGTACCACAAATACACTTACAGTTTGACTTAATCATCGATAAAACAGGCTCCCTTGAATAATGATTCTTAATTTTCAATGGTCTTCTATTTGTTTCTTACATGAATAGATAAATAAATAATTGAAGAAAATCTTACATGTTCATAAGGCCGGTGAAACCATGACTTATTTGCCCAAGATGATTCCATGAACTACAAAGAACCTTGCCAGAAACTTACACGTTAAACATGCATAATTTAGAATTTAGAATTAATGGTGTGAGCTTATCATTAATTAGATAACCTGTTTAACCGAGTACTCGATTACGAAAAATTGTAAGTTTGGTAAATAAAAAGAGAACACTTACCGATTCTAACACTTGATCAACAGTTAAGAGGTCTCCATTATTCAATTTTGTTTGGTGGGAGAATCATCCAATGAATTGAGTCGAGCAGTCTGCTAAAAGAATTTAATCAGCCACATTGATGAAATCTCAACATAAGAAACTGGCTAAAATTTACATGCCGCCTTCACTATAAGTCCTCGTACAAGACATGAAAGATTTATAAGTCCTCGTATGATATGAGATGCAAAATCATGTTTGTAGTACAAAAGTTTAAACATAGTATATAATTGAACCGAAACAGGAGACTCTGCATTGACAAAGAGACCATGCTCCTCGTTGTTATATTGGAATTAGCAAGGAATTTGCAAAAGCCAAAGACAGTCGCTTTCTTGAAACTATTGCAAGAACATAGCTTTGTGATGCACACTATTTAAATATTGTTATTAGTTAGTTTGCCATTCTAAATAGAATAACCACACTGGTACATAGATTTAATTATCCTCGAATGGTGTCCAATGACATGATACGTAATCATGAGACGACATACCGTTAGTAAGTATTTGGATCATCATCAAACAAACACCCTTGATAAACCTTGTATCCAGTTTACCATAAAACATGCCATCAAAGAAGTTCGTTAACAAAAATCATATAAAATGTACCTCTTTTCACCATTAGGGTTTTGAGGAAAAGATATTTTTTTTCCTGTATGTGATCAAGGTGAAACTATATTTAAGGAAAAGATATGTATAATAAGTTTTAAAAGAGATAATTACTTAATATAATTTTTTTTTGTAGATAATTACATTCATTTTCAAACTAATCAAAATTGTCAATGATTGGTTGTAGAGATTTATAAATTTGGTTTTCCAAGTTATAATCAAAATAACTTGTTGCCTAAGTGGTAAACACACAAGTTATTTATCTAAATAACCAAGGTTCAATCCTTGCAAGGCTCATTTTTTATAAATAATTTTCAAAAACATTGCATAAAAATCCGAAATTTATAAAAATAATTATTAAAATTCAGGAAAAATCTGAAATTTATATAAAAATATATTAAAAATTAAAAATTTACAATTAGTGCTTAGGTGGATAAAAATATTGCTTAGTTGGACAACAAATGCTTATGTGACATGAAATTGGATTATTTGGCATTGAGTTGACATTAATGACAAATGCCTCCTGTTATATATATAATATAGAGATATATTTGAACGACGGACTTCATATGTATCTTACCTACAAGAATTGAAACCCAGAAGAAATTAAAACGATTTTGTGTAACTTTATATGTATCTACAAAAACAAGTGGTTTGGTAATCCAATAATAGTTGTTTTTTCTTCGACTTTTTCAATATTTACATGTTTTTGGGTAACCATGGTTTCTGGCCTTTTGGATGTTTCATTCATGTTTAGATCTTTTATTAGAACTCTATTTATGTTTGTTACTCCCAATGGATAAAAAAAATCGCTACTTTATTTACAATTGATGCATTTTGTAGACACCATTTACATTTCACAGCCTCATGTTCGATCAAAGAGCTAAAATTGTTCACTGGTTTCATCATATATATCTTACTCTGATTCATAAAGAAGCATTAGTTAGTGCTAAAAAGTTGTAGTCGTCGCTTTAACAAAACTCTAATCATAACGATTATGTTTTCCCAACTATATATAATTGTATACTTGTTAGATATAGATTATTATCATTACTGCCACTCTTCATTAGCCAAACCCAAAACCTAAATATGAGATGAAAATTTTAGTAAAGATATGTAAAAATTTGATGAAAAGTAAAGGAAGCTTCTGAAAAAGAAAACCCGTCACATCTAATGCGCCGAACTTAACTCCTACTGTTTGAGTCCCCCTAAGTCAAAACATATTCATAAAAATCCGCAACGCTATAACCAATTCGATCCATTTTATATGTTGGGATCACAAAGATCATTTACATTGGCTTGAAGCAACCGCCAAGCATGCCCCACACACACCTGTTCTCCTTACCTGACGCATCACCCACTTGTAACTTACCCATCACCACTTGTACACCTTCACATTCCCCAACATAACAAAATCCCAATCACATCATCACACCATATCCTTTTCCTTGTTTCAAACCCTCATTTCCTCAAAAATAAATATGCAGTCTCACTCAAACTCCGTCGCATCTCCGCCGTCAGACGACGGCGCCTCGGCGGAACGGCGGTTACGTGAAGCGGAGGACCGGTTGCGTGAGGCGATTGAGGAACTGCAGCGGCGGCAACGGCGCGCGAAGATGCTGTATCCGCCGTGTGATCACGGTGATGAAACGTCGTGTGTTGCGAATGCGATTGGTAATTTGTGTCAGAGTTTTTTGTTGTCTTATGGTGTGAGAGTTGGGATTGGGATATTGTTGCGTGCGTTTAAGCTCGCCAGACGGAAGTCGTATTCTTCGCTTATCGATCTCAAGGTGAAGAGCTGTGTAATCCAATTATGAATGTTTGATGTATATGTTACTAGTTTATGTAGTTTGAATGAAATGTGAGAAGCCGTGTAGGTTGAGTGTGGTTCGGAATTGAAAATGTTGCGAAATGTGTTAGTTTTTGGATTAGTTGAGTTATTGATTTGTTTATGTGATGCCGGATAACGAGTGAGCGAAAATACTTAATATGTTACTTGATTGTAGTTTAAGAAATCAAATGTGGCAATTAGTGTATGCTTAGTGGTAGCGGATGATTTATGGTTCTGAATTGGAATTTTAGTGAAATATGATTAAATGTATATTTGTTTATGTAGGGTAGTTTTAGTGTTCATGTAATGTCTGTTAACGAAGTTTGTAGACACGCTAAATGCTACTTGATTGTATTGTAAGAAATGAAATGTGACTTAGTAGTGTATGCTGAGCGGATGATTTAATTTACAGGATTTATATATGTTTTGACGGTTTAGTAGTATGTGATGTCGGTTATAACGAGATTTGTAGATGCTAGTGTTTAAGGTGCTATTTGGTTGTACCTTTGTAGTTTAAGAAATGAAGTGTGATTAATTAGTGTATGTTGAGGCGGTGAGCCGACATATATGGTTCTGAATTGGAATTGTAGCGAAATATGTTTGAATTTGAATCAATTGACAGACAGGATTTATATAAGATTAAAAAAAAATACGATTTATAGAGACAAGCATATTAAGATTAAAAAAAATACGATTAACCACTATAAGGTCGTTGTATGATTACATAGTAATCTTAAGTTTAGTTTAGTTTTGAACATAGTTTTTGCCTGTATAAGCTAGAATATAGTTTTTGTTGTATTTTTAAGGGAGAAATAAAATCAATTGTATGTATTATGAATTGATGTTTTCAAGATGTGTTTAATTTGAATAAAATATGACAAGTAGTATATGTTGATTGATGTTTCCAAATCGGAATTGTAGGTAGAGATGTTTAAATGACGAATCAGTTAAGTTAGAGATTTGTTTATGTTTAGCGGTTGTAGTATCTATGTAACGTCGGTTAACGAGTTATGCGAATTAATAGTTACATGCTACTTGGTTCTAGTTTAAGATATGAAATGTAGCAATTAGTGTATGCTGAGCAGACGATCTATGATTTTGGATAGAAATTATAGCTGCCAATTCTCCAAGACAGGTTGAATTGGTTTGAACTGTCATAGATAAATATTTATTTCCTCTTTTTTCTTTTTTCTTGGACGCATATTTTATTATTCATTTATCGAGCTTTCTTTGAAACATATCTGAGTTGTATGCAGCAACTCGTATCAGAGAAGGATTTGATTGTGCGTGAGGAGGCATGCAGGGTCGGTTTACTTTTTGGAGGGTTTACTGGGTCATACCATGCTCTTAGATGCTTGTTAAGGAAGTGGAGAAAGAAAGAAACACCTTTTAATGTGTAAGTTACTTCGTAATAAGTTAAATAATTCTTGTTTTCATATATTTTTTTGTTGATAAAGATTAGTATCCTGAATAGAAGTAGATCTATAAATAGATATTTAGATATTTTTAAATATATTATCCCAGTTTATCCAGTTCACATATATGACTTTGTTAAAGGTGATGATGGAGCAGAATTTTAGCAGGTTCAGTCGCAAGTTTGTCTATTTTAGCATTGGATGATCCCAACCGGAGGCGTACACTTGCTCTATACCTTCTAGCTAGACTTGCTCAGGTACTAACTAACCTTACCATCCATGCTTATGTCATATAAAAAACAAATTCAGAATTTATGTTTGGAGAATCGGTTGGTGGTGCAAAACTTAGATCTTCTCCCATGATGCAAAACTTTTTTTTTTTTTCTTTTCTAAGATGCTCTAATTTGCTGTTTAATAGTGTGCGTATAATTCTGCAAAATCTAAGAACAAGTTCCACTTTTGGGGAAGCTCGTGGAGACATGGGGATTCATTACTCTTTGCTTTATCATGTGCTCAGGTAACATGGATTACTATTGCTCTTTAGATTCTTTTAGTTGCAATATATCTTGGTTCAGATGGTCATCTTGTTTCTTTTTTCAATAAGATCTAATAGTACGCATAATGATAACCCTTCTCGGAAATTTCAAAAACTCGCCCATACTTATGCAGATATTAATCTTAATTATCATTTAGCTCAATGGGCTGCATATTTGCATTCCAGTGATGTAATAACAGATGAATTTACATTTAAAATACACTGTTCAACCACTACAGGTCATGTATGCTTTTATGATGCGTCCTGAGAGCTTGCCAAAATCATACCAAGATTTTATTCAGAAAACTGGGCCCGTTGCTAAGCCTGTATACAAGGCTGTGAGAGAATGTTGTAGAGGTTCTCCGGTAGATGTTGCATCTCTCTCTTCCTACTTATCAACCGTGAAGGGTGCTGATTTAGTTGCTTTGCAAGAGTTTCCTTCTATCATACCTTGTTCAGTAATTCATCCGGGCACAAAATCATGTTTGGCTCATAACGCTTATGCAACATCGGCTACATTTAGGAAAACTTTTCCGCTATACTTTTCACTAACTTTTGTACCTTTTGTTGTTCTCGTCTACAAAAGGTTAGCTTTCTCATGCACTCATGTTTTTCTCTTAAACACTATACATTACATGATCTCCGAGGTGTCAATTTCTACTTATTTACTTATAAATAGATCAATTTGGGTTATTTTTTGTCTCTGATGGGTCAACTAAAAAGGTATTAGCTCTAAAGGAAATGGGTCAAATGGATTGATAATCACACACGATCTGTTTTTAATGCATACAACATTCTATTCTGCTCTATTCAAACATTACCTACATATTGTGATGATATAATTTTGTAGTTATATTTAACACACCAAAACTGTACAAGTGTATGGGTCAACCTGACCTGTTTTGACTCATACCAAAGATTGTCCATTACTCGCCCAATGACACCTCTATATGGTCTCACGTGGTCATTGTTGAATATATCGTTCCCCCAGACTCTTTATCTTCTTGAGTTGATCTTTCTAATGTTAATTCTGTTCAGTTTATGGACGCCCCATTTAAAACCAGCTGGTATGCAGTCACAGGAGCAGTTCGGTCAACAGCATTCTTGTCTTCTTTTGTTGGAATCTTTCAGGTACCTTGTGTTCATATACATACCTGCTTGTATTTATATAATGTCATATCTATATATGTGCCTCAAAAAAATTTCTTTGCAATGCAAGGGAGTCATCTGCTTGCACAGAAAGGCGGCATCACAAGACCACAAGCTTGTATATTGGTTTGCTGGTGGATTAGCTGCATTGTCTGTACTTTTGGAGAAGAAAGGTAGAAGAGGAGAACTTGGATTGTATGTTCTTCCACGTGCTGGAGAGTCTTTGTGGTATATATTAGTCAACCGCCGCGTACTTCCAGATATCAAGAATGCTGAGGTACTACTATTTGATTAACTTATAATGTCGCCATTAGGACTTTATCGCCGCTGCTCCCCCAAACTAATTTAGGCTTTTTACGCAAAAATCTAACGTCACTGTGCCAGAAAGCTTTCAATTAATAATTCGCTTCTAAAACATATAGTTATCCTCATTTCTTAAAAAAAAAACATATACTTGCTCATAATGTAGTTAACAGTTTGCTACTGGCAAGTTTTAAATTTGGATGTGATTATGCAAGTTAGATAGCTCATTTATATGCATAAAGCCATAAACTAGATGTTGGACCTCGGGTTTCCTTCGACATTATGTTTATTGGCATATAAAGTTGATGTCTGAGCTTTACAGTGATACATCTGAATGGCTGAGAGATGAAATTGACACTGGATGTTTTTCACACCATCACTGCCCCAGGTTCACTTTAATAAGGGCAGCCCTGCTCTACTCTTTCTAATGACCCTTTGCTTTGTTGGCTATATTTTGCTTCTACAAAAATTTCTGTTCTAAATGCACGCAAATGAACATATTAACTGTCTTTGATGATCCGATATTATTATACATTTAGCGGGGTTCCTTATCATAAAAGATCACTCTTGCATCATGGCACTTAACATTATAATAGGATCTGTGTATAAACAAAACTTGTTTGTTATTTGAAAATATGAGATGTTCATTTCTTTAAAATAGATTCAAATATGTAAAATGACAGCAGTTAGTTCAAAAGATGAGAGAAGAGAAAAGGGATACGTCATTCTGACATCCATGGAGAACATGTCTGTTGAATGTTGATCATCTAGATTTTAGACATGTTGGTCATTTTAAAATCAAAAGCATCTATTTTTTACCTGGAACTGCTAGATTGTTGCTTCCAAAGTTTTGCAATGCTAAAGTCTGCAGGTTTTGTACTATAGTCATTATCTGACTTTTTTGTAACTTGTTAAAGGTGGCTTTGTTCTGTGCCTGCATGGGTGGAATGATGTACTACTTGGAACACGAACCTGACACTATGTCTCCATTCCTGAGAAGCTTAATTAATAGCTTTCTTGCCAGTAGAATTAGTAATCCAGCCCCACCATCAACTAGGAATCCTCTTACAACTACTTACAAACTCTTGATGCCATAAAAAACCAACGTTGCAGAACCAAGAAACTGAATTACAATCTTCCAAAATACAATCTTGAATCTATACCTGGACTCTGAGCAACCTGCATAACCATACACACTTATTGTTTCATTGATGTTCGAATCATTAGCAGGAAGAAACTAATGGTGAATTTATTCACACTCACCGATGAGATGATTGTTACATGCTATTAGCACTCCCATATTGGATTTCTCATAACCGGGTCTCTTGTGCCAATGACCCATCCTGATTAAACTTTTGTAGGTCTTTGTTGTACAACAGAGTGCAGTTTGCTCATAATTTTGTAAATATTAGATGCATAAAGCTGTTATGATTGCTCTGCCCAAAAAAAATAATAATATTGTTATGATTGCAATCTTATGAATTATTGTCTTTATGTGTAATACATCTTTGATTGTTCATTTTAATGCCAATGCTGCTGGAAAGATAACTGTTTCTACGGCTGTGGGTTTGATATGTACTGTTGTTAGAGGTTATAATATGTAGTAGGGGTACTTTTAGAAAGTGTCCAAATGAGTTCGGTAATCAGTGTAGCTAATGAGTTCTGTTAATTTTTCAGATTTTGACAAATAGTTAATGTTAATGAAACGAATGAACAAGTGCACAAGGCTTGTAATAGTTTGACCTGTTTGATTCATATGTTTGACCTGACCTGTTTGTAGTTTCCTACATAAGCAAGCAAATAGGGAAAAAAAAATGAATTTCAGGTAATGGTCGTGAGGATAGGCAGATTGCGCAACACATCCTGTTTTCGACATCTGCATAGTTGTCATTTACCTTTAACACTAGTTTTTTTTAATACTCATCAACAGCCTTTTCTGTCACCATGATCTTCCATGCGCTCATGATTAAAGAACTCATCTGTCAATGTACTAAAATGCTTTGATCACAAATCCATTGCAAATATAATTGAACCAAACAATAACATACGCCCCAAGGTTCCAACTGATTCTTCACATTGTGAACATACAATAGAGTGAAGATCAATCCTGCCAAGAAGTGAACAAAAAGAAAGAAACAATTCTCTGCAAACAAAAATGCGCTTAAGAAGCTTGTTCACCAACAGATATTTGAGAGCTTGACTGAGAATACTCCACCATCCTCTAATGATCATATACACTTGCCCCTGCAATTTTTTTTAGCGAAAAGTTCGGTAGTACATCTGATTCTTGATTTCTGTCCACCACGCACAACACCATACTGTTGAGTTTATGATATAAAAATACAATAAAACATAAAGACATCAAGAGTACACAGCGGAAGACTTA
The DNA here is from genome assembly GCA_022545495.1 of Chrysanthemum lavandulifolium. Classification (NCBI taxonomy): domain Eukaryota; kingdom Viridiplantae; phylum Streptophyta; class Magnoliopsida; order Asterales; family Asteraceae; genus Chrysanthemum; species Chrysanthemum lavandulifolium. The sequence continues at coordinate 88,491,597 of CM040244.1, forward strand.
AAGATCATAACAAATAAATTAATTAACCGAAAGTATGCGTAACGTCATCTTGCGAATGTCGATCTCTAGAGCAAACCAAAGAAGTGGTTTAGAGTTGTCCTCACTGCTCTACAACTCAAACCAAATGATGTAAGAATAATGTCTTACAACCACGTTCTTGATACACGAATTAACCAACGAATCGGCGATTCTAGATCTAACACAAGTCCTCGTTATATGACAAAACAAAACCAAACTCCCTAACAAGGGGTGTTCGCCAAGTATTGCAAGAGAAAAGGAGAGAGAGAACTAGGGTTAATTCAATGCACAAAATATGAATGAAACCCTGAACCTAACCTCGCTTATATAGTGAATGGAATTCTTGAAAAACAAGTTAGGGATTAGGCTTGGACAAAGCCCCTTGGCCGGCCATACAACAAGCCCACAAGAAACCCATAACTTTTTCATTTCAAGATTTTCCATTACTAGTCCTTCCACTTTTCATTTAACGGTCGTTAGTCATTTTTCCGTTAAATACATAACGATCGTTAACCGGACTTAATGTGCAATAATTAATCGTAAACATGAACATTAATTATTAACTTTAATTCTCATTCGCTAATGTGTGCAATCCCGTGGTCACGAGTTTGAATCCGGACATTCACTGTTTTATAAATATATACATATTCCAACAGCTCCCACTTGGATATGTTTACAAAACGTGAAATGACATTGGTTAGTGATATGTGTCTAAATACACATATATTTGTATTATATAAACCCACAAAAACAACCAAAAACACACAAATGACTCTCAAAATGATACAAATTCATAAAATGTGTTTTTATGTGATTCAGTACAAAAGATTGAAAAACAAGTGAAAATGATCAATTTCACAACAATTGTCATTTTCATCCTGAGTTACACAAATTGTCAAAACTAGTCCCTAAATGTTTTAAATGAATGAAAAGTCAACTTAAGTCCTTGGGAAACCAAAATGTTCACAAAACATCCTGGATAAAAGTTTACACAAAATTGCAATTTTACCCTCAAGTTACAAAATTGGCAAAAATAGTCCTGGTATTCAAAACTTGGAAATTTCACAAATTACCCTTGTACTATTCATAAATTACAATTTGGAACTCTATTGATAACTTTTGGGAAATTACAAAACAAGTCCCTCAAAAATCCAAATTTACACAAATGGTCCTTTTAAGCTTTAAAATGTTTTAATTAACAATATTGGTCCTTGTGTTTATATAAATGGCAGGTTTAGCCCTTCAAAGGAAGTTTGGGAAGTTCACATGATTGGTCCCTCAAAAATTCAGTTTGTACAATATTAGTCCTTGGGCTTGTATTCTACTTAAAACCAATCCAAACACAAAACAAACCAAACCCAGTCCATTAACCATGACCCGGCCCAGAATTTAAAAACAGAAAAACCGCCATCACTGTTCACCTCCTTCACCAAAGCTGTTATACCCAAAACCACCATGGTTTCAACCCTCCACCTCATCTATAACACCTTTCCACATTCCCCCTCCACCTCCACAACCTCCCAAAGTGCATTAATTGCATTGAAACTGCCCTAAGCAACCTTTAGGACTTTTTGGCGCCAAAAGCAATTTTGATGGCTGAGATGAGTTGCAGTGATCCAATGACCAAGATTATTGATGGGATTTGACTAAAAACTCAAGTGGAACTCAGAACATTATAAAAGAAAGAAGAAGGAGAAGGATACAACTACTTTGGGATAGCCTTAGTCATGTAGCTTAATTAAACTTTATTGCTTTCTTAGATTAAATGTCTTTCAATACTTTAAATCTTGTATTAGTTCTCAAATTAGTGTAATGAAACTCATTTTCAGCTTTAATCTCATGTTATCTTTACATTTCAAGTTTTTCAATTCGTACCATTTTAAATTTCCAAGTCATGTACATTCTTGTTGATCACTAGTTGTTTAATGGACTTCTATAGCTTGCATAAGCTCTTGACAAAAGCTCACTAAGCTTTTAGAACCATAAAATATGCTAGACTCTTAAATTCAGAAAAATACTAAAAAATCAAAATAAGTCAATGGAAATTCAAAAATGTGAGTTCTTGGTGATACTGACTTGGAGCATGGTTCATAATGGATTGCCATGGTTTAGGGCTTCATGGAAGTCAGGATAGTTAGTGTTCATTGGTTCCATGATCTCGGCTTTGATCACTTGTAAGCAATTTCTTCCATTTCGCATTTCTAATTTTCATCTTTAATCGATCTTGATTTTCATATTTTCATGTTTATGTGTTATTATGTAGTGATATTATAGCTTTAAATCAGTTGTTATGTTTTGGAATTTGGTTATGCTTAAATTTCCATTTTGACTGCTCATATGCTTGATTTTGATAATCATGGTTTAAACCTTGTGTGACTACTTGTTTAAGCTTTAAAGGTTCTAATTTAACGGATGAAGGCACATGGATTTGATAAAATTGGTGTATTCAAATCCTATGTAATGAAAAGCTTAGTTAAATTCCATTTAAGGATTGTTTGGTTTTGATAGATGATCCGAGTCACGGTATATGTATGGTGTTTTTCTTGATTGATGTATGCCTTATATGACTAAAGTGACTAAATGAAACATTAACTTAAGAGTATAGCATGGTAAATAGTCAAAATCACATTTATTTGTTTCATTATGAGTATTTTGAAGTTGTCACAACCTTAAATCTTGCTAATGTGCTTATAAGTTGTTAATACTTGTTTATTTCATGTTCTTTTAGCTTATTATAGCTTATTCAGTTGTTAAATTCAGATCAAAGTTGATCAAAGTCAACTTTGATCATAAACTTAAAAAGTCAAATTTCTCAATAAATTGTTTTGAATAAAACTTAGATTTTTACTGTGTATTTAATACTAAGAATTGGCTCATAAGCTTTTAGTATGGTAAAATTTAGTTGCTTAAGAAAATTATAAAAATACTAGTTCATCTCTAATTAGCTTATAGAGTGCTTATTTTTAAGCTTGATTTGAATACCTTGTCTGAGAAGATGCCCTGTGAACAGGTTTGATTAAATTTTCATATGTTCTTAGATTGTTCATTAATGCTTGAGTAAGTAATTTATTTGTTGTTTTGATTAGTTAAACATGCTACCTGTTTATGCATGTGCTTAAATTTCCATTGAGTGCTTATTCTAGTGCTTAATTTGTTTAATCAAAACTCAACTTTTAACTTAGTACACTGAGCAATCAGTGTACTTAGACATATTTCATAAGCTTGTGGAAAGCTTAAAATTGGACAAGAGTTTGTAACTTTTAGCTTTCTAGGAAGTTTAAGTGTCCATATCACTGGTTTTGATCTTATCTTTAGCTTCATAGCTTATTTGATAAGCTAAACTTAGCTTAACAAAAAACTCAAAACTCACACAATATACTGATCACTCAGTTTCAAGTGGCTTATTCCATAAGCCCTTAAAAGGTTCATTAATGAACCTTATTGTATGAATTTTGGTTTTTTGGAAAGCTTATCTACCAGTATCAAGGTTTAAAAGCTCATATCTCATTTCCTGGCTTATCTAATAGGCCTGCTTATGAGCTTTTACTTTGTCCATTTTTTTTCATTTGAACACTGGGTAACCCAGTGTTCACTAGCTTTTTCACACCTTCACACCAAGCTCCTTAGTGATCACTAGTCTTTGTAGCTTGGCTTTTTAGGAAGCCAAGCTACCCAGCTTTATGATCATGTGCTTAAATCTCACCTTGCGACTTATTAACCGTATGCAAGTAGCTTTTAATGTGTCCCATTTCACCGTACATTGAAATCGAGATATTCGATGATACTTCATAAGCTCCTCACAAGCTCTCTAGTGGACTTCACTAGGTGAGCTTGAGCTTTAAAAGCCCATTAGACCATCTTGCGGTTTCAATTTTATTTTGACCTTTTAAGTTTGTTTGACAAGCTTAAATTGCCAAACCAAATGGATGCAAGGGTGTTTGGATCTGTATGAAACTGAGAAGAGCTTATGAGCTTATTAGAGCTTATTAGTGATTCTCGGTTCACATGCTTGTATATATATATGACTATTATAATTGTACAAATATAATTTTGCCTTTGGTTTACATCAGTATAGCTTTTCAAGCTTATTTTGAGCTTATGAGTCCACGTGAGCCCATAAGCTCAATGAATGATTCATAAGCTCATTAATTGCTTATATCTTTGTTTGTATAGTTCTATTTTCATCTAATATGTATAATATCTGTTTATATTCGGTTTTATAAAAGCGGATAAGCCCAAAATAGCTTATATGTGGAAGCTTATGGCTTATTTATATTCATCATGGAAATAAGCTCCACGAGCTTATTTCCAAGTTTTACAAAAGATGGTTTATTAAAGTTTCTTATATTTAGCTTATTATTAGTTTTGCAAAAGAAAATCAAAATAAAATAAAGTGCAAAAGGGGTAAGCGGGGCTCGAACACGAGACCTCCCCTTTGTGAGAGTGATAGTGTGTACACGGATGCCGTTTGCCCTTGGGACTTTTTCGTCATCTCTTGCACACATAATCCTATTATATACGTATTGCCTTTTAGCTTATTAGGTGTTTTAGCTTATTTCTAGCTTATTCAGTAGTTGCTTTTCCAGGTTTTCTAATTTTCATAAATATGTATTAGTATTAAGTATTTTCTGTAAAAAGTTGAGATTTTTCTAATTAGTTTTAATATTTTTTATCATTTAATTAGTGTAAAAAGGTATTTAATTCATAATAAATAAAATAATAAAGTAAAAAAAATATAAATCTTTTTTCTAAAATTTTCTTTTATCATATATTTTGTAAGAAAATTAGTTTTACACTCTTAGGCCTTTCATTTCATAAAATTTACGTTTTTGCTTGCGCTCCAGCGCCATTTTCGTAAATAACGCTCGTTTTCAGTTTAAGTAACGTTTTTAGATAATTTAAGTTTACGTTTTAGTTAATATAGTTTATTTAAGTTATTTTATTTTATAAAATCACATAAACGTTCATCGATCTGTAAAAATAGTGATAGCGTTTATTTAATAGATTTTAACTTTTATTTTCTTTAATTTGCATTTAAGTCGCTAAGACATGCAAATCCCTACTATAGTTATAATCGTTTTGTTTTTAAACGTTTACGTTTAATCTAAGTTAAACGTCGTTTGTATATCTTTTAGATTTTTAGGTTTCGATTATGCGTTTTTATTGACGTAGGCGTGTGCGAGCTATTACTATTCACATTCCGGTGTTAGTCAATCGATTCACATTTTCCTATACTAATATTATTTTCAACAATTCACAAGTCATTGTGCGAGAACATCACGCCTCACTAGGACATAAGCGATCCAAGGATATTTTAATCCTTGGTAAAACTTCATTTTCTCCCGGTGTCACGCCTTTTATCATCTGTTACGGTTGACCGTGCATGGCGGTTGATAAGCGTGGCGGAGAAATAAAAGAGGGTGGTTCGGGAGAAATCGGTTAGCGTCTAGCAACACGCCAATGCCCGGTACAACTCGTGTATGGTTTTCGGAAAAACCAAGTTTGATGATTCATCATCATATTCATCCTTTGTTTCTAATACCATGTTAATAAGAATATGGATCTCACTCATTTCTTAATTAACTATTCATTTCTCGCTATATATGATTTATTAAGATTACCAATTCTTCCGAACGAAGACCTTGGGTATGGCCATACAAACATCTTAACAATCCTACGAGGGCCCGATGGTATTATACTTCAAAATAAATTTGAAGGAAACAAATCCCATTTGACTACAAGCGAGATTCATAAATTTCGCAACACTTACGAAAACAACCCTTATAACTACCGATTCGTATAGCGTTAGATTGCTTCACAAAATGCACTACATCCATGACATATCTCTTGTATCTCAAGTCATAGGATAAATATCCATGATATACTTAATGACAAAGATCCATAAAGTATTATCATGCGGTGGGATAAGTCCTATATTCAATTCATTGAATATCATACGAAATTAGTCATGCTACGCATCAATATACTTTCAAGTATATTCTAACTAATACTCGATTTGTCTTAATTCAATACCATTCCCATGTTATTGATTGACAGCGGACTATTTTGAATAACTTAAGTTATTCAAGGATTTAAACATGCAATCTGAGGACACAATATTATAAATGAAATTAAGCGTATACCATACTTTAATTCATTAATAATAATTGTTCAACATCCTTTATCCAAATACTAAATAGATCAATGCATGATAATACTAGTTAATGAACTTTGCCACAAGTCATGAAAATCATACTTGTTGACAAGGCATAATTTCAATTAACTTTGATCTATAGGAATTTTGAGAATACTTATTTCAATAAGTGACTTTCTTGTATATATTTACACATATCTTGATATTGTCATATCATTCCATAAGGTGCGTGATAACCTGAACCACCCTTTTATGACAATTATATTTCAAAACTTTAAAGTTTTAAAGTATTCTTTATTCTTTAATGTATAATGCAACTATGCTCTTAGATGAGCATAACTAATCAACATGGTCATCATCAAGGATACCATGACTAGAATTGAGTGTCATCTCAATTATACCAGCATCATTGTGTACAACAATATGCTCTTTAAACATCCGTAAACTTCGAACAGTTATAGTGTAATGTTGGTGCCTACCAAACTCAAGTTTGTTGGCAAAGACAATTATGAAATAATTGCCATATTTTCGTCCATAGAATCTAGGAGCATATCCAGACTGTGGAATGTGATTCTAAATCCAAACATTTTCCTTTTAAAATATTTATTACACTAACAACTTTCAATGTTGTCAAATCATCTTATAACCAAGCATGACACAACAATCTTATACACAACAGGATGTACATGATGAATCTTCAAGTTAAACTTTAAGATCTCATTCATATTATATCTTGTTAAAGATATGTATTTATCATGTTTTATTAGACTCATTTATTTTACCGCATATGTTTATAAACATATATTTCAAGGTTGTATGTCTTATTTCCAAATCTTACAAACAAAGTTTCATTCCCAATTAAAACTTAATTTAGGTGGAATGTAGTTGCCCATACAACATATAAGATTTAAGAAAATAATACTCCACTAGCTTTCGTGAATACTTATGAGCTATCTTATTTTAATTTATTAAATCAAATATTGATTTAATATTAAACATAAGAATCATCTCATAGATGCATGCATATATCCATTCATGGATTCTTGCATTTGTACATATTCAAAGATTATTTGAATTCATAAAACTACTTTGTATTACTTATCGTCCTCATAAAGTAATTCCACAACAAAGAGTTTTGATATTCATTGTCAAAATTTCATATCAATGAAACTAAGTATGACAATTATAATCTTTATACTTTTATTTAATGTATCTAGAAAGAATATTCATCATAGTTAATTGCTTAAATATGATTAATATTATTATCACTAGACATGCATTAAATATATGTACAATATTGTCCATATGATTTCTACACAAAGATTTAAACCACTAGGGTTTCCATCTTTGAAAAACTCATATTCATTATTAAGATAAACCAAGTATCTAAAGTTGATTATCTTTATGGACAACATCTCAACATTCATAGTATGATTGATTTACCACAATTCAACATTTGGTAAATTTATCATTATGATTAACATGCTTACCATGATCCTGTAACTCATATTCCTCAACATATTAAATATCTAAGATATCTTTACGGATCTATGAATGACAATTCCATCATATTGAGGTCTATCATATACATGTTTAGCCTCATCATGATATTTGCTAGTGCATTTTAGAAGATTATGTATTTTGTAATTCAATCTTTCAAGATCTAAACAAAATTCCCACTTGCCTTTAACAATTTAAAGATTACCTCTAAATGGTTTAGCAAGTAGAGCAACAATACATTGTTCTCTTTTGGGATATTACAAAAACATTGATGTTCGACTTTAGTTTGTTACAACCCACTCTACAAGTAGTTTAACAAATTCAGAACTTCATTATAAGACTTAATGTGATTCATCACATTCCATAAACAAATGGTGTCTTATCAATCTTCTAGGTTGGAGTCTTATTGAGTATATTCAATCTATACTCAATCTACTAACCTTGATAACATGTGGAAGAAACTATAGTTATCTTGAATCAAACATGCCAATAGATTTTGATTCTTCTAACTGAACATACCATAAAACTATGGTATTTCATTAGAATTAATATTGTAAGATAATCTAACAATATTTAAGATAACATCTACTATTTGGCTTACCTATTTACCAATAAAGTAAAACTTAATGGTACAATAGAATTACCAAGTCAATTGCATGTATTATAACACAAGTATTTTTACCAAGTCAAAAGACAAAAGCAGTTATAATCCCACTATATCGTTATAAGTCTTTGATCAACTCATTGACTTCATGCACATGTCTTAAAACATAGCAAGTTAACGTCTTACTTTATTTTGTAAGTCTTGTATTAACGAGACTTCATGTTTGTGACTTTACAAAATCATAAACATTTATAATTAAAGTAATTATGAACACCACCTCGGGTTTCAATTAATATTTCAAGTTAATATTTACTACATATATTTAAGTCATTCAACGAATACTCAAATTCAAAGTAGTATCAGATTACTTCATTTAATTATGTCATTCCATGAAATGTTCAATGTAAGCGCATAATCATCCATGCTCGTTCTCACGACACGTGGATATTTTACCTTGGGCTACAATCTAGTTCACGTTCTCACGTAATATAAATTGTAACTACAAGTGTTTCTTAAATATTGAAAGACATAAATATTTAAAATAAAGTATTCTTTGTTATCATCTTGACACATGTTCTTAATAGGGCAATCATACACATTTAAATGTATAATTCCTATTATAACATTACTCTCTTACCTTGCGGTCAAGAGAATCCATTTAAATCATATTTATATGTGTTGTACCTTGCACACAATAAAGATTTCTCCCACTTGTGCTTGGAACAACATCATGTAGCAGATAAACAACACGATACACGTTCGTTTATTCGATTAATATGATTTGTGTCATAGATATAACAAGTAGATGTAGAACTATATTGTTTAGTAAGGAAGCACATGACTTTCCTTAAAACATAAGTGTCTATAATTGGAAAGTAATTATCTTTGAAGATAATATGGGTTACTACACGGAAATAAGGCTTGTAGGCGCTCTTGAATTAGAAATCATTAAAACAACTTCTTATTCAAGAATGCAACACAAATGCTCCCTGAATCGACAACATTGTAAGTGTTGCGGAACCGGTGAAAACAACTTGCTTGATTTTTACTTTCCTACACCTTTGAAGAACCATACGTAATCATTACTAAGGTACTAAAGGTGTATTCTACTCTGTGAATGATGGGTTATCCATCAATGTTATTAACGAAAAATTGGGTATGCAATTTCTTCCTTATGAACCTACCATCCCATGCGGTATGTAGCACCTTTAAAGGCTAAAGCAAACCAACTAGATAAATTAAGCTAGTTTGCCTTTTACCAATTTTCGCGGTAATTAGTCTAGCTTCTAATTTAGTAACCCATATACATGTTTTCGGTTAACCAACATTCATGTTTGTTACAAAAGGATTCATTCACCAAATGATGGTAATGAAATCTTTATGGAAAATAAGATGTGCAATTCATTGCTATGAGTTACATTAGAATTTAGACAATTCAAACGTTCCTATTATACCTTTCTCATTCATGAAAAGGAATAGGATTGAGTCTCGTGCTTCTCCCATGGAAAAGAGACTTCGTTTGTCTTTCCGGTAAATTATTCTCGATCAAACATTTGTTTGAAAGCAGAATGGATCAATTTACTGATCAAAGACTAAACCTCATTTACGGTTAAATGTTGCATTTATACATTCAAAAGAATTACAAAATTCAATTTTAGTATTTTCGATAATTTTCCTTTTCAATAAACAATTAAATACCCAAGGTTCATATTCATATAACCAATTAATTATTATTGAAAACTAGGACCCAAATTGTCATAATTTCATTACGTCAGTGATCTGCTAGTAATGAACCTTATACAAAATGGTAGAGCTTTTGCTCAATTGCCAATTTCAATTGCAATTCCTAGATTTATGGGATTTACATATAGCCAATTTCAATTGCCATGTAAACATGTTTTATCCCATCTTATGCCTTGAGTTACCGCTCACCGCTAACTCAATTAAGTTGTCCAACTTAAGAAACGCAAAATCGTCCATGCCCGTTCTCACGAAGCGTGGACATTTTACCCTTTGATTACGATCTAAGTCACGGTCTCACGCAAATAAAAATAATCTTAGGTGTTTCCGTTTCGTTGGATGGCATATAACTTAAATTAAAGGGTAATAATTTTGATGTTAAATCAAATATGTACAAAGATGTCATGCATTCATCTTGGTAACATAGGTTTTATTAAAACATTTATATCTTGTTTTAATGTTTAAGTTTTCATCATCAAACTTTAATTCGGTATTGGTTACACCAATCAAGGAATTTAGTGTAAATTATCATCCATTATACCGTACTTTTGCATAAGTGTAAACACTTAGTGTTTGGGATAATTACCACCGAGTGGCGCATGGAATTAAAACTAATTCGCCATAAGATGAGCTTGCACATTTAATGGCTTACTAAGTAGCTCCACTCGAACTTACGAGGGGCAGAGGACCGGTGCAGCGCTAAAGCACAACCTTAGACATCCATTCGGTGTGTTGTACACTTCTTTAAACCCCTTTTATTAGTTCATTCTCATGGGTGAGTCGTTCGGTCATGTGTACCAAAGTCATCAATCAATTAAGCGATTATGATTACTATTCTCAAAATACATGTTTCACCATTGTTTAGGTCAGTTTATTTTTCTTGTAAAAATACCCTTGTTACAAAACACAAACATGCAAGTATTTATAAAAATAAACAAATAAACAATGAATGCATAACAAATAAAGGTCATGCATATCAAATAGCCACATGCAAACGGTTTAGATAAATCCTATTAATAACCAATTAATAATGATTGAGGTCTTCCCCAATATTAGATCTATCATAATTTAGTGTATATCACTTAAACATGAAAGACATACAATAAAAGCAGATTCATGATAAAACATGCAGATAATTATCATGGACATCAAATTACACTTAACAATTAATGCAATTAAATCAAAGTTACGCAATACACATAAAGTTGCATGCGTCTTAGGGTTTCTAATCCAATTAAAACAATAGTTTACAAAACCCTAATTGGGGCACCAAAAAATACCCCCCCTCAAAATTAGGGTTTAGGTTTAGCAAACCCTAGATCTAAGCATACAAATAATAACACATTCATGTTTATTTTAATTATGTGTTTCAGTAATTAATTACTTGTTATACAAGGCTCGTGATTATGATATAAAAATACAATAAAACATAAAGACATCAAGAGTACACAGCGGAAGACTTAAAGATCATAACAAATAAATTAATTAACTGAAAGTATGCGTAACGTACCTCTTGCGAATGTCATATCTCTAGAGCAAACCAAAGAAGTGGTTTAGAGAGTTGTCCCTTACCGTTCTACAACTCAAACCAAATGATGTAAGAATAATGTCTTACAACCACGTTCTTGTACACACGAATTAACCAACGAATCAAGCGATTGCTAGATCTAACACAAGTCCTCGTTATATGACAAAACAAAACCAAACTCCCTAACAAGGGGGTGTTCGGCCAAGTATTGCAAGAGAAAAAGGAGAGGAGAGAACTAGGGTTAATTCAATGCACAAAAATATGAATGAAACCCTAGAACCTAACCTTGCTTATATAGTGAATGGAATTCTTGAAAAACAAGTTAGGGATTAGGCTTGGACAAAGCCCCTTGGCCGGCCATACAACAAGCCCACAAGAAACCCATAACTTTTTCATTTCAAGATTTTTCATTACTAGTCCTTCCACTTTTCATTTAACGGTCGTTAGTCATTTTTCCGTTAAATACATAACGATCGTTAACCGGACTTAATGTGCAATAATTAATCGTAAACATGAACATTAATTATTAATTTTAATTCTCATTCGCTAATGTGTGCAATCCCGTGGTCACGAGTTTGAATCCGGACATTCACTGTTTTATAAATATATACATATTCCAACACATACTCCGTTCTTGCAATACGCCTCTATCTTTAAAGTTTGGCTTGCTAATTTCCACGACATATGTAATCTATTACACAATCTAAAGTTCCTGCTCATTAACATGACATAAAGATAATAGAGCTATTATTTTCTCAAATCTATAAATTTTGAATCAAGCCTGAAATGCACTCCACAATTTTCTAGATAAAAACCCATCCCCTTTTTATATTCTGCTACAAGAGATCCTACATGCACCACTAGTTCTCACTTTGAAGCCCGTTTCTTTTGCTACTAGACGTGCCCACTTCGCCTAACTTCTCATTCTTCAATGAATATACATGTTGTTACAACCTCTTTCCAGTCCTTATCTCAATGAGTATTCACAAACACAATCACGGTAATAACAAAGATGAACAAACCTATGATATTTGCAAGAAGAGTCTTGTTGGCTATAGACGCCAGAGAAGGCATTATGTTAATCATAACCAGGCACATGAAAGCCAGACTCTCGGTTCCATCTCACCTGGCATCTCACCAGCAGGCAATTTCATTGCAACAATGGTAATTGTAATGGATGCAACATTTAGAGTGAAAAAATTCCACGGAAACCATAATTTTTTATTTCAAACACCATGACAAAATTCCACAAACATGGCAAGGTGCAAACTAAAGATTCTATTGCTATATAGATCCCAATCCACACCATAGGCGATTTTGAAATATGCATTAGATGCATCTTTACAATATTGCAATAACTCTAATGCATCGTCTGCATATAAGGTGTTGTTTGGAGTGAAAGAGCATTCGTGGGTTTCAGGGCGCCTCTTCAATAATTCATCCGCTATCTTGTAACATATATTTTGGCATGGAACCATTTGGTTTATATTAGAAAGTGGCATCTTAAATCTGTAAAATCCACAATTTCAACCAGTATGTAATGAAATCTTGTTTCAATTGTTATACTTGAATTCAAAGTGACAAATTAAAGTAAGTAAATAGCATTGGATGCGAAAGAGGGAGTGATGAGTGGTGAATATGCAAAACTTGGAGTTTACTGAATAGCATAATTGGGTCACAAAAGTTTGAGTTTATTGAATGACATAGATTATGGTCATATTGCTAATAGCCATACAAGGAATAAATGATGTGATGGGGCGTCAATGAAAAAAGTGAAGTAGTAGAGTATGGTTATCTTGCTAAAAGCCATAAAGGGAATAAATGATGTGATGAGAACGATAAAGAAAAAAGTGGACTAGTAGGGTATGGGTCTCAACTACTTCACTTTTTTATTTGTCGTTCCCATCACATCATTTATTCCCTATATGGCTTTTGTGTTGCTTTGGTCTTTGAACAAGATTGTTTGTGCAATTCGGTATATTGATTTAGAAGCGATAAACTCCTTAGGAATTCTGTTATCCACCATTATTCCACGGGAACTTTTGCTGATCTCCATAACAATATCTTCAGCTTTATCAGTAAACCACTTCAATATCACTATTGTCGTCTTCCCTTCGAAAGCATTTTTTGATAGACTATTTTGTAACCATTTGCGGTTGTTTTCGACCTCATCCCATAAGGTCATAGTGGCCTTTCGAATATTCACTTGATATATTGAGGCTTTCCTCGACAAGATGGGTGTATGATAGACTTTCAGCAACATTTTTCACCAAGCTCTCAACTCTGTCCTTGGGAATACGCGGGAGTGAAACAACGATACATGTTAAGGTCACTATTGGTAAGCTCCAACTGTTAACTAGTTCAACGGAATGCAGAGGTTTGATCCGTGTCAAATTGCTCTACTCTATCGAATCCAGTAGATTTCGTAAGAAACTCTAAAAGACCGTTGTCTTGTTCCTGTTCATCCGTTAAGACAAAGGAATGCACAGAATTTGAAATGCCCTTAAGTTATAAATAGCGTGAGACGTGACATGACGGCATGACCAAGCCTCACGCCTTAAAAGCTATAGCGAAGTCATAGCGTTTTCTAATGCGTGACTTAAAGCGGCACAAAATTATAATAGTTATATATTATATCATATTTTTACATATATTGAGTTTATAAAAAATGTTATACATAAAATTTAAGTCAAGAAACTATTCTTGTATGTAATATTCTTCATTTCTTTAAGGAAAAAAATATTCGGAGTTAAATTCAAAAAAGACGTCACGTCTCGTGCATTTTCACGCATCATCTCATGTCACGCTTTAAGCTGACGCCATGATATATTGTGTAACGTGAAAGTCACGCTTTAACGCCGCCATCACACGCGTTTAAAACCCTGGTGCAAACCGCATAGTAATACTAAAAATCTATACTACTTTATAATGTATTTGAGACTTTTATTTTTAGAAACCTTAAAAATTTTAAGCTTACACACTTGCTATTATTAAAAGTCCCTTTTTCAAAAATGAAAAATAAAAATTCAATTTAATTAAAGAATACAACTACTAATGAAATGTGGACAATTAATTAATGCACTAACACATACTCTATTGACTGTTCAACACCTACAATTAATGATGTTCTTTAAAACACCCTCTCCATGAAAAGTACAATTAATAAAATATATTGTACAAACCAAACAAGCTACTTGACACGATAAACAAATAGAACAATGTAAACCAAGCAAAGCTCTATCACACTTAGAGCAGGGGGTACGGTGAGCTGTTGGCTCGTGCCAAACCCTTTGGCGCGACGTCAAGCTTGGCGCACCGTTACCCTGTCACGCCAAAGTCCTCGCGCCAAACTTAATGACCGGACTTTTTTTTTTGAAAACTAGCGTTGGTGGTGGCAAATATAGCTTTTTTGAATTTGTACCCTAATTTTTATAAAACCTCCTTATTCTTCCATATTTTCACACACTCTTCAAACCTAATTCACACCTCAAAAACACTCATTTTCTTTCATTATGGATCCAAACCATCCCTCGGAAGCACTCATTTTTCTCTCATTTTCTTTCATTTCATTCAAATTAAAAATACAATACATAACACAATAATAAAAAAGAACACGATACGGAAAAAAAAAAAAAAACAACACGATACGGAAAAAACAACACGATACGGGAATAAAAACAACACGATTAAGAAAAAACAACACATACTCATCGAATTAATCTTGACATCCCAATTTGGGCAATTTTTCAAAATCTTCCAAACGTGAACATATTTGAACTCATTTCTACCAAATTGTTCTTTGGAAGCTTAGTTTCGCATTTTCGAGATGAGATTGGTCATTTTGAGCACTTGACGCTTGCAATCGCTTGTAAATTGCGTTGAACCTTTGCAATCGATGTTAATCCTCGTCCATTTACCCGTGATTGAATTTTTTATACGATGGTCATCGGTTGTCGATTATTGAACATATGCATAACGTCATTCCAAAAATATTTTCGAACGGTTATTTTGCATATCCATAGCTTCATGAATTTGTATCCAAACTTGCAAGCAAGATTTCTTCAGACTTGTTCCACTTCAAATTTTGAGACATTTGTGTGTGTTTTTTGGATTGATGTAGATGTGAAATAAAATGGTGGTTGATGTTATTTATAAAGGTGGTTTTCAACGTTAAATTAATTCAAAACCGCATCTTGTTATGGGTAATTCAAATTTAAACGTTAAATTAATTCAAAAACGGTCTTGTTAGGCGGGTTAAATTCAAATTTTAAATTTTAAATTCAAATTCAAACGGTTAAGTTTTCTATATATACTATCATACCAAGATTAGTTTGACACACAAATAACACATTCACACACAAAAGAATGTCTCGAAAGACTTTTCTCAAGAATTCCCGGCCAGAGAAGTTGCGGAAACCGACTTTCCTACACGGATCACTTGTTGAAACCAACTTTCCAACTCGCCAGAGTTTGAAGTTTACTCAACACCACCGAAAATGTCTTCCCGCTGGGGTTTGAAAACATCCCGTACCTCCCAATTGTTCCAAGTCCACCCATGAACGAGTACACGTGTGGATTTTCAAACCACCCAAGTGGGTTAAGTGAGGCTTCCCTCCGTAGCTTTGAACAAGATGAAGAAAACGTCGGGGAGATACTGCAAGAGCGGCACGTGAAGAGGTTGTCACGTGAGAAGAAGCACGGAGGCTCAAGACCTCCAAGACAACTTTTTCGACATAATGGAAGTCGATACATTAATGGGAGTTTTATTCTCCGCCAACAAGTGATGATGGTTTGGACTCGGATGACTCGCTTTTTAAGTGTTAACTAGTTTGTAATTTTTATCTTTTAAGTTTTTATGTTTTTTATTGTAATGTTTTTTAATGAATAAAGTAATTTTAGAATATATTGTTTTACATTTTATAAAAAAAAAAAAAAAAAAAAAAAATGAGTTTGGCACCGTAAAAAATTACGTGCCAACGGACACCCTGTAAATGTGGTGCCAAATGCAGTTTACAGTGTCAAACTCAAAACTCACGACGTGGCGGTTTGGCACGAACAACTGCACGAGAGTTTGGCACCATTGCACTCCTGCTTTTAGTGATGTGTAGATATTTATCATACAAATTTAATGAAGCATATCATATCATCTCCTAACTACTTGCGACTACAAGCCAGTGTTAACCACTATGATCTTTTACCCCCATAATATTAAGGACTACCATATTTATATTGTCGCAACATCGCGTGGTTATCCTACTATTAATATATGAAATGGTTTGCTATGATTAAAGCTATTACATTCTAAATTTATTGACATCCATAAATTTATTATTATAGAAAATGTATAATCAAAAGACATTATTGGCTAAAACGTTTAATTACAGGGTACCCGCGCGCTAGTAAACATTGATGGCTTTTACTAAAAAAAATAAATAATCCACCAATACCTCGGCCATCTTACACCCGACCCGAATCCAAATACTAGGGCGTGCTTGGTTAGGGGGTTAAGGGGGGTGGGGAATGGGTAAGGTATTCAAAAGTAGGGGTGTGCAACAAACCGAAAACCGAACCTAAACCAAAAAAACCAAAGAACCGAAACAAAAACCGAAACCGATTGAAAACCGACGGTTCGGTTTTATATTTGAAAAAACAAGTTTTGGTTCGGTTTGGTTTTAGCTTTAAAACCGACCAATAGAAACCGAACCGACATTTAAAGTCAAAATAATATATCTTGCCTTATTGTTCATAAATAATATAAGTACTTTATCTTGATATATTCCTTTTACATTACCGCTTTCAATGATGCATTTCAAATGTGTGATAACTCGCTAATATTTTATTTCATAACAATATACATAACACCAATGTCTTTAAGGTAAAAAAATGGGTACACAAATGTCACAAGAACACATTAAGTTTGAATGTTAATGGTTGTTCTGTTGAAGATGGTTCAATTGCATCAAAAGATTGAAGATCTTGTTCCAACATCATTCTTTTTCGCTTACACACTCTTCATTGTTTCAAGCACCTTTCAAGCTCTAACAAATCCTTGGAACTTGGAGGCAACTTTGAGAATGTTGGCACTTGATTTAAAACGGTTCTTTACCCGTTTTAGTACCGTTGTACCGGCGATGCGGTTTAAGATATGGTTCTATTTTATGATATATGTCAAATCACGTTATGCGGCGGTCCGGTTTAAGATATGGTTCTATTTTATGATATATGTCAAATCTACTTTGCATATCCATAGCTCGATAAATCGTATTGAAACCGAAAAACCAAACCGAAAAAAACCGACAACCGAAAAACCAAACCGACACAAAACCGAAACCGAATGGTTTCTAAAATCAAAACCGAAATTTTTGGTTCGGTTTGATTTTATACAAAACCGAGCCAAACCGAACCACGCTCACCCTATTCAAAAGGCCCACATCACAAATAATATTGTCTTGGTTAGGGAGGGTGAGGATTGATTCACCTGCGGGTAATGAACCATTATAGAATGAATTGAAGGGTAAGGGATTGATTACCACCTCACTCATTTCTTTGAACCAAGGGCCCTAATATTTTTAAGGCGATTCCATATTTATTGGTCGAACATGATAATGCTATATACCCAAAACACGCTTTAAATGTATTGTAAATCGTCGTTCAAAACAGTATTTTGGGTATATGACATTTTCATGTTTAGATTGGGTAAATATGGAATTATCCCTATTTTTAAACGCAACAGCATAGGAGGGAAAAACCCCAAAACCACCATTTCTACTTCCCCCTAGGGTTTGATGACCACTTCAATTTCACTCCAAAGACGATGATGAACAACGAAAATGCACAACTATCCGCTGAACAACGCGCTCGCATTTCCCAAAACTTCAGAGCTGCCAAAGCTTTATATGATCGCAAACGTCGTCGAGACCCTTCCACCGCATCTCCGCAAAAGTAAAACCTAATTAACCATTTCCTTTAGTCTTTTATCAAGATTGTTTTTAATTTTTTTTATTCCTAATTGTGTTTATTTTATAATTTGTTTTGTAGGATTAGTGTGAATAGAGTGCCTCTTTCAGACATATCAGCGGCTTCCGTGAGGAACAATGTATTAAACGGTAATCAGTGCGTTAACGATTCACGCTTTAAGGCTTTGAATTGTGAGAATGTTAATTCGTTTGAAACTCCAATCAGACAAATAAATTATAATGCCAATTCATGTCGTAATGGAAGTGGAATTGACAATTCACTGAACAATTCGGCTTCCATTAAGAGCGTTAAGTTAAATGATAATCGGTCTGTTCATTTTAAGGCGATATCTGTTGGTAGAAGCGATAATGGTATATTTGGGGGTAATAAGGCGTTAAATAGTGAGAATGTTAATTCGTTTCAAACTCCAAACAGACAAATAAATTATAATGGAGTTCCTGCAAGTGGAATTGACAATTCAGTGAACGATTCGGCTTCCATTAAGAACGTTAAGTTAAATGATAATCGGTCTGTTCATTTTAAGGCGATATCTGTTGGTAGAAGCGATAATGGTATATTTGGGGGGAATAAGGCGTTAAATAGTAACGCCATCGTTGCTTTTCAAACTCCAGTTAGACAAATGAGTTATAGTGAGAATTCCTGTCCTAGTGGAGTTCTTGCAAATAGAATTGATAATTCAGTGAACACTCCGCTTCAGTTAGGAGCGCTAAGTTGAATGAAAATCAGTCTGTTAGTGATTCACATTTGAAGGCGACATCTGTTGGTAGAAGTGATAGTGGTTTGTTTAAGGAATAAGGCTTTGAACAATGAGCATAGTAACGCTATTGGTTCGCTTCAAACTCCGTTAGACAAATGGATTATAGTGGTAATTCTTGTGCCAGTGGAGTTACGGTAAGTAGAGTTGAGGACGAGAATAATATAATTTTGGATTTGTTTAAAACTCCAACAAGGCCTTTAGCGTGTTACCGAAATGTCACGGAAGCTGATAAGAAGGTAGTTAGTGATTATAGTGCGGACGAAAGGAAAATGAGATCTTCAGTTGTAACTCCAATGGGAGAAGAGTCGTGTTCTAGTTTAAACGAGCCTTCTACAGTTTGGCCTACTATTTTTACGAAGATTTTGATGATGCTATTCTAGCGAAATTGATGAAATATGCGAGTCCGTGACAAAGCCGAAACTCGAGGAGTCTAGTTGTGACAGTGAAAAGAAGACGTGTGAAGTTAGAACTGACATGGGTCCCGTTGTTTTAGAGAATATCCAAAGTAGTAATGGTTCGAATGGAAATAGTGATGATGGACGTGAGAAAGAAGAATCTGAGAGTTCTGAGGGTTTGGAAATTGGAGGTATGCCGGATGAGTATGCAAAATATATGAAGTCGTTAAATGATAGGCAACGTGAAGCAGCTTGTAGTGATATTTCGGTACCTTTGATGATTGTTGCGGGACCGGGAAGTGGTAAGGTTGTATATCTGTTCTCCTTCTTTGTTACGAGTTATACATCATATCGTCTCCATAAAATCTTTCTGACTCATGTTGTATATTTTTATTGAATTTTCAGACTTCTACTATGGTTGGGCGTGTTTTAATGCTTCTACATAAGGTACTTACTTACAATTACCGATCATTGTGACTAGAACTGGAAATTACAACGTTTTACTTATGAATGGTTGTTCGAGGTTGTGTTTGATCTCTAACAATCTAGCGGGTAATTCACAAATATTGGCTAAGAAGGAAACGATTCAAATGAGTTGAAAGTTGTCCATATCGTCTAAATGAAAGATTAGATTATTATGATTGAAATAATAGAATATTTGGTACCATTTTTATACTAGTCTATACAGAAAAGTTACAGTTTTTGGACAAATGGTGTATCTGGTCAACCCAACCTGCCCAAAAGTTACCTGTTTTACTTGTTTGTCAGCCCACCCATTTTTCCTGAACTGAGAGTGACTCAAAGTCTTAAGCAGCGTTGACTGTTAGGAAGGCCAGTAGTTACAACTACAATGCATCAACTCCTCGATCACTTTCAGTCTTGTTTTTCATCATTATTGTGACTGAGAGTATTGTGACTTTTACATGTCTAATAAGTGTTTTGTTTTGTCCAACAAAAAATGTAGGGCATTGAAGCATCCCACATATTGGCTATGACATTCACAACGGCTGCTGCTTCAGAAATGAGAGACAGGATTGGAGCAGTGGCTGGGAAGGCAGCAGCAAAGGAACTCATGATCAGCACCTTTCACTCATTCTCATTGCAACTGTGTCGGTTACATGCTGAAAAGTATGTAACTCTTTCACTTATTGTGAGCATAATCGTATTGACAAATTTCTTAACTCTAACAAATGTATACTTCATACTGAAAGCCACCCAAAGTCTCAAGTAGCAATATAAGACTATATGCCAGTAGCCCAGAAGCCCAGAACTCTAAGTGAAACAGATAATGTGTTCTGATTTTTTAATGCCTGTTGATGTGATCATGTGAATTACCCCCTGTGAAATTCTTTAGACAAAATTGTCATTTTTGTTAACATGTTTTTATCATTTCATCTATTTCGTCATTTTTCTTATATTACTCCTATTTTTTAGTTCATGTTAAGTATCTATGTCATAGGACCACAAATTAAGAGAAAGCTTGACAGCTAAAGTTGGTTGCTGAGTTTATGAGATCCAACCATCACACAACAGGCTTGTAAACTATGATAAATAAGAATAATTATGTCATCAACAATGTACAGGGGTCATACTTATGGTAAAAAGAACGAAGTATATTAATTGCTAGCTTTTATACATTACCTTGAATGAATGTTATTGTTTATTTTCTAGATGACTAACATGTTTTCTCATTACAGGGTTGGTCGTACACCAGAGTTTTTGTTATATGGTCAAGGACAACAAAGAAAGGCAGTCATTGAAGCTGTGCGACTCACAGATAGTGAAAGTTCTGACAAAGTTTGTGACAATTCTAATGTCGCTAAAAAAGGCCCAGAAGACTTTAGAGAGAAGTCAAAGAAGTGGCTGAAGTTTGTAGCGCAAGTAAGTCACCCTGTCCAAATTAAGTTTTTGCTAAAAAGCGAGTTATCTCTTAGCTTTACATTATGTTTTATTATATTTCAGGCTAAAGCTTCTGGGAAAACTTCTGAAGATTACCATAGGCAGGGAAATGAGATAGGAGTAAGATTGATACATATAATAAAAAATTTCATGTTTTATTTATTAGCTTTTGAACTGCTAGTCTGATATTAGAATCTGGACCAGGCTGCGATTCTTAGGAAATATGAGGACATATTAAAATCATGTAACGCTCTGGATTATCACGACTTAATTAGCTGCTCATTCAAGCTGCTTACTGATTTTCCTGAAGGTTAGGCATCTGTATATATTTGTATTTTCTTGTGCAGGTAAAAGCTTCTTATTTTTGACATGTATTGGTTTTATATCACTTTTAAGTTTTCAAGGAGTGCCAGGAGTCATGGCAAGCAATCGTTATAGACGAGTTTCAGGACACTAGTACCATGCAATATGATTTATTACGAATTCTTGCATCACATAAACGTATAACAATTGTTGGAGATGAGGATCAGGTAATTATCAATACTAGATGTGGCAAAATAGGTGGGCTGGGTTACGAGTCAAATCAGGCAATGTTGTGGTTTGGTTCTGGTTGACAATAAACTTTTTGTCCAAAATTTTCATAAATATATCCTGTCACATATGATTATGTTTTGATCATAATAATAATCTGACTATTTCGAATAAAATGATCTCAGAGTTTTATTCAATAAAAATACACTTTGAGCGACTTTTGGCGTGTTCGAACCGTTTCCCATCAAGTTTTCCTTCAAAATTAATTTTATCAGTTTGACTGGTAGAAATAAAAATACAACCTAAATCAGCCCATTCATAACTAAATGGGTCAGAATTACCCCCTCTAAAACCTATCATTTGGCTCCGTTTTAAATTTCTACCTTTTATTTCATTTCTTAATTTAGTTCATCTTTATCTCCTCACAATAAGGTGAACTTGAATTTTATAAATCATAATGCAGTCGATCTTCAGTTTTAATGGCGCTGACGTAAGTGGATTCAAGTCATTTCGTCGAGATTTTCAACCTCACAAGGAGGTCTGCCTTACAATTTCACAATCCTTATTGTTATTTATTTTTATTTTTTTCAAACTGCGTTCTCTCTGTGTAATTTGTATATATTTGATTACGCTAGATTGAATATTCTCAAATTTACATCTTCTTATTCTTTATATGATTATGTTTCAGATCAAATTAAACAAGAACTATCGGTCTACTCGTTGTATTGTCGAGGCTGCATCATTTCTTATACGAAATAATTCAAAACGATGTCAGCAAAGCAAGGTTCTCACTGATAATTCCTCTGGTTCTAAGGTAACTTTCTGTTATTTATTTATTTATGAATATGTGTGGATTTGCTATACATTGACTTATGTGTTGTTTGATTTACATACTCAGATCACTGTTAAAGAATGTTGTAATGAGGATGCACAATGTTCATTTGTTGTTGACAAGATATTAGAACTTACTTCTTCTGGTTCATCTGTCAAAGGCACTTTTGGGGAGATTGCTGTTCTATATCGGAGACAGGTCAATCCACCTGAACTTATATGATATGACAGTTTCCAAACATTCACTATTTAACAGTTTCAAGCATTCACTAGTTAATGGGTAATGGTATGGGTCGGATTTGTGTTTGATTGACCCGAGATACTTTTTTTTGACATGTTGATAATTATTTAACGATTTCAAAGTTATATAATTTTTTTTAGAACGATTTAGGATATTCTAATGCAATAAAATACACTTTGGGTGACTTTCAACCTTACCTTATTAGCTAACTTCTTTTATTGCACCCATTTGACGAGTTAGAGATAAAACATAACCCAAATCAACCCTTATTATATAAGTAAATGGATCAAAAATGGCACCTTACTATCTATGCGAACTTCTTAAGATGTTATCGGCTTTCTATTAAATGTTACAGGTGTCGGGAAAAATGTTCCAAAATGCCTTCCGTGACAGAAAAATTCCATTTAACGTTCACGGAGTTGCTTTTTACAGAAAAAAGGTTAGGAATTAGTTGCTTTCCGGCAAAGTCTTTTATCAAACTCTGCAATAGTTACAAGGTGTGATTGTCTTTAGTTACTAATGGACATCCTGCAGGTGGTAAGAGCCATTATATCCATGCTCAGAACAACAATGGTGACATGTGATGATGGGTCATATAGGCGAGTATTTAAAGCCCTACTACCTCTAGAAAAAGACGAAAAGAAGAGGGTATAATTTTTTTTTTATAATTACATTTGGTTTAATTTTCTATGTCAATTATCATATGAGTTCACACTAAACTTAGTTTTTCACTTTTCCTCTTCGCAGATAGTTGACCATATTGATAAAATTTCAACCGCAAGAAAATGCAGCTTCATATCTGCAGCTTCTGATATACTCGGTGCAAAGGTCTCCGGTACCTTCAAAAGGTTTGATGCATATTATATACTTGCAGAACTATAATTCTTAAGATCTACGGTGTTGTTTCGTTCTAAATTCTGTTTACATAGATACATTTACGTATTGTTTGGCTTGTACCAAGGAATCACTGTGTATTTATATGCGAGGAGAGGAGAATAGAATTGGGTATAGATTATTAAACCCAATTCTCTCGTGGGCATGGAAGATGCGTATTTTTATGGGTATTAAACCCTTCCTCCAAATTCATACCCTTAAAGCAAACATCTTCAAACAATATCAAACCCATAACATAAAACGAAACATAAAGAATATTTGTACAATTATCTGTAACAATTCAGTGTAACTAACCTGAAAGATTTCCAAAGAGTTGAGGGTACACCAACCTGCATTACTGGATGCTTTAGAATGTCAAATTTATTTACTAGGATTTCTTATATGTTTAAGTGAGGGTTTCTTATATGTTTTATGTTATAGTAAGGTCATCCTTTTTTGTCATCTCCATGGGTATGTTCCTATTTCGGTGATCTTTTATTATTGAATTTTACTTAATTGATTCCGTCTTTTATTGTAGGCCTCATCTCACCCAAGGACGCAAGGTGTTGGGTACTTTAGACATAATTTCAAAACTTGCTCACAGGGTAAGCACAACTGTCCACCGTTGTAATTTAGTATGTGCTCCATTCCAAGATGACAGTTACTTTATTTTACCGGGTGGAATGCCCTTTACCCAAAAAGATGACAGTTACTTAAGGTTTGGACAAACTGATTTAGGTAGAAAAATTGTTAGTCGGTTTGTTATTATTGTAAAATGTTATTACATTATAACCACCACCAAATGGCCTAGTGGTAAGCTCCTTGGCTTTGAAACAAGAGGTCAAGGGTTCAAACATCGCTAGGTGTGTACATTTGGGGGTGGCCAGGGAAGGGCTGGAAACGGTCCCCGGATTAACCCGGTGAGGCCACGTACATCTGAGTCAAAAGGCTCGCCCTCCCCGGGTAACCTGAACAGGGAAAGCCACATCCGTTTATTATATGCATAGTAAACTTTATTCTGATTACAGGAACAATCTATTTCGGCTGTCATTACATCAGTTGCAAACATGATACCTCAGGTATGTCTTCCATGAACTCTAGATATTATTATTTAGCATTTTTTAAAGCTTTTACTCATATATGCTTTTTTTATACTTTATTTATATTACAGAAGTATCTCCTTGAGCAACGAGCTGTTGTTGACAATGACGGAGGGAAGTTGCTGAATGAAGAGCACGATCTTAGATCGGTATGTTTGTCTTTAGTCTTAAAATATGGATTAACATAAAAGACAATTATATATATACACAATTTCTTACTGTTTTTGCAGGTTCTCCAATATTTGTTGGATGATGTCTCTGAATTTCTGAAATCATACAACTTTGATGTTGACGTGAACGATAAAACCACAGATGAAAAAGGGTGTGTTAATGTACTTAAAGAATTTATAAATTTTATATCTGAAAGGGAATCAGAAAACTTTCGTGTTAGGCGCCATGATAATAATCATGCTGTTACTCTTACTACCATTCATCAGGTAATTTAGTGATTATGCTTCTGATTCACTGCTAACTTTGCTTTGTGGAATTTAATTTATTATCTTATCCTACTGTTGCCTTGCAGTCAAAAGGATTGGAGTGGGACACTGTCTTTATAGTGAAGGTACTGAAACAAAATTACTCATGGTTAAAATCAGCTCTCGTAACTAGTGGTGAAATTGCCTGTGATTTCATAACAAGATTACTCTTGGATCAATCTTTCAGGCAAATGAAAATGAAATCCCTCTTTTGCATGAATATAATGGCAACACGAAAGAAACCAGTGCCTCTCTTGAGGTAAATATGCTCTTGGAAAAAATCAACTTTCGCGAATGCATTTTAGTTAAAGTGTTACTTTACTGAAGTCTGAAACTACCATCACACTTCTCTTCTTTGAACAATGACAGGAGGAACGCTTATTATATGTGGCACTTACTCGAGCAAGAAAGAAACTTTTTATTCTATACATCACTATGGACTCAAATTGGCAGGTAAAGCTTAATTATTTCTAGTTATATAACTTGTTTTTTGCTTTAAAAACACACTTTGGACAACCTTAAATCCCATTTGATCTGTTTCCTTTTAAACAAGTCAATTTTTTGGCCGTTTGACCCATTAAAGATTAAACATAAGTACATGGGTCGAAACTGTTTCCTCTAGCCGTAGTTCTTGATCAAAACTATGTTGCTTTCTTCCAGGTTCTTCAACCTTCACGATTCCTGAAAGAAATTCCAAAGCATCTTCTAGAAATCCAGGTGCGTGTCTCTTAAGTTTGGAGATTTAGTCGAGTATGAACTTCAAGCACATATGATTTTACATTATGGTAAAGTCCAATTTTGACTTTTACATTGTTGACTTGAATTTATAGGACGAGTCGAGCTCAGTATATATGCAAGCAGAGCATCAGGAACTTAGAGATAAAGGATCTTGTTTTACTGACGATCCACAAGCTGCAGAACATGCAGCAGTAAAACCAGGGTCTGATGAAACCAATAATAAATTATTTGATGAAGATTCCAACGACTCAATTGAATCAATCTTGCCATGCAATGCCAATGATTTCTTGAAAAGGTTTTCAAAGCTTTGAATGTATTCCATCACTGCAACTGACAATAAAATAGTGTTGAATTAATTGATGTGTATTTATATGTTACTGACCAAACAGATTCAGCAGCGAGGAACGAGGAACTGTTTCCCATTTGTTCAATCATTGGGCCAAGAAGGCAGCATTTAAGAAACCAAAGAGGTTGCTTGACAAGGTTCCTTCCCATCCTTATTTATAATACTTGATTTTCCGTTTTATTTACCCTAATATCTAAATGTGGCAGAGTTGTTTTGTCAGATGTGCTGGGTAATGGGTCAAAATAGGTAGTTTTGACTATGGGTTGAAAGAGTCACCGAAATACTTTTTGTCTTATCTAATTTTTTACAGACAAATAATGCCTGTTGTATGGACAAAGACTATATTATCAGAATGATAATAATGTCTTACCAAACTAAAAGTTACGAGGTCGCAATCATTAAAATTAAACTTTGATCTATTCGACCCATTTGACCCAACTTTAGCAATCTTATAACTTTTTCCATTTGACCCATTATGAAATAAACATAACCCAAATCAGCCAAATCAGTTCTTTTGTGACTAAATGGATTGAAATTGCCACCTCTGTGATTTTTAACAATTTAAGTGGCTGATATTTTATATTCATTATTCGCATGAAAGACCAGGCAACCTCATGTTTCAGTATAAATTTGCCATGTATATAATCTGATTCCCCATTTTCTGGTCATTGATAGGTTTCTTTTGTCATTGATGAAAGGCTTAGAGCAAAGAAAACTGCACAAAAGGTGACACACTTCTTGAATTTTAGTAGAGCAAACATACTGACAAACAACGAAAACAGGCTTAAAACAAGCAACAATCTGCTAAACTGATCTGATAAATCTTTTTCCATATATTTGCTTTTACATGTCACTGAATTTTCTATCAGTATTACCTCTTAAAAAAAGACCCTTGCATCACAAGAAAACTAACATGTGTAATTTACTAGGATGTTCTTCGGTCCCTGAAGTCCTGCTTGAAGAGCGATGAAGCGTTCCAGTTTGCTGAAAATGTAGGTTTAACAATCAGTTTTTGATTATATTCATAGCATCCTAACTTCATATCCGACTGAAGTATGAAATTTTGATTGAAATGATTTTTCTAATTTCTGTTATCAGGTTCTACGATGGCTACAGATTCCTGCAGACAAGCGTGCATATATTATGAGGGAAAAACAGGTTTCACACTTACCTACCATGCTACAACTAATGCATACATTCACATAATTTGTGCCACAGTTCTAGAAGGTTAATGTTAGGATCGATGATCACACTCATTACTTGGAATATGCCATTATCGTATATCTCGTGAATTCCCAGTAGAAAGAAGGGAGCTCCTACTATATGAAACCAATTAAAAACTTGGCAAGGA
Organism: Chrysanthemum lavandulifolium; assembly: GCA_022545495.1. Classification (NCBI taxonomy): domain Eukaryota; kingdom Viridiplantae; phylum Streptophyta; class Magnoliopsida; order Asterales; family Asteraceae; genus Chrysanthemum; species Chrysanthemum lavandulifolium. Next base: position 88,519,657 of record CM040244.1, read on the forward strand.
TGCTTTGTGTATTAGAGTCTTAAAACACTTATGATCTGTACTGTGTATGTCCTTTCCTTGCAGGAACATTTTCAAAAGTTAAGGATTGAGAGCGCTATGGATTCCTCTGAGGCTACCTCTAAGCAGGTGAGTTAGCAGCTCCTTATGAAATTAGTTGTAATAATAACAACCCATTAACTTTTAAAAGGTTCATATCAGGTTCAATTTTTAACATAATATAATAGCCTCTAAGGAAACAAGTATGGGTCGAAAGTCGGCCATGGTGTATCTTATTGCACCAAATCATCAAGTTTTTAAAAAGTCTAAAAGTTAAATAACGATCATTGGTTCTTGAATTATTCATAAATAATCTTAAAGTTGTGGATAAAAAGTATTCTGAAGTCAGAACTCAACCAGACCGACCCACACATATAGTTAATCGGTTAATCCCCTTGACCAGTTTAGCCATTCCACCTATATTGCCGCATGTACATGAGTTTTATCAGAATTTCCATTGTTTTCGCGACCAAGAACAATGATACACCTAGTATACATCAGTGGCGTACGCAGCATAGAAAAAAAGTAAAATTTACATTACGGATGTTTTTCGGAGGGTATGCACATGCATACCCTCTACCTTAGGTATGTCCGCCACCGGTGTACATTGCCAGTGACGCTATAACTTTTTTTTGAGCTTGAGCTCACCAAACTTATACTTGTGTTTCTCTTGTACATTTCTTGACAGATCGCTTACCTACAGAGTCTAGGATGTACTACAGTCCCAACTTCACGCCTCCATGCATCTCGTTTGATTGAACAATATAAGTCATTGTAGCATGATTTGTGCCATTAATGTATAGAAATGTTGTGTTTAAACACCCTCAAAGGCATCTTAAGAAGTAGCGCTTCGTTGAGGTTGTGATAGCATGTATAACATGGTGGAGATGACCAATATCTCTTATGTAAATTCTTATTGGTTGATGAGTTAATGAGGGAATTATCAGAAATTTAAGGTAGGTTTTAATATTGATCTTTTTAAGAGGGTTCAAATCAAGAACGTCTTTGAAAACTGTTTTATTATAGTGATTGCTCTTTTGTTTACTATACATGAGTGCAGGCACTAACCCAATGACATGCCATTGTGATTTTTCCCCATCCAATAACATGCTATACTGCATCATGGTTGGTGCCATTGGGACATTCATTGGTGGATCCATGAGCGTCATTGTTGTTTGTTTTTATTTTGTGAGCGGGATATTTTTGATGATGTGTTATGGAACCTACATGCGCCTATAACAGCTCGGGAGGTTGTTCTAGTTATAATGGTGTTTTGGGTGTTTGATGAGTTGACAACCCAATAACATTTATTAGGTGTTTCGTGCACCTAGCTTTCTAAGCCTTATAAGAGCTAGAAGAAGTAGCACAATAAGCATTATTGGTGTGCCACCTCGATTAGTAGCTCTTCAATAACACCCAAATAACTAAAACACTCTCCTAAGCAATAATACTGCGTTATTGGTGCGTATGAGTCATAACACATCAACAAAATACCCTACTCACTCAAAATAAATAAATAAAACCAATGGCGGTCAGGTGAACCAACGAGGGACGAATGACGAGCCAATGTCTCAATTTTGGCACACTACAATGACACCATTAGGGTTTTTTTTTTTTTTTTTTTTTTTTTTTTTTGAATGACATACCAAACTACCCATGTACCATGCTCTCTAAATGTTGAAATACTTTAATATTGTTTTATATCATGTGTGACATGAATCGAATAGAGACATAATAACAAAGACTATCTATCATCGGATAGGACTAAAACATATGTGACAAAAATTTAAATTCAAATGTCAAATGCTAACCATGTATCATCTAGTTACTGTATTACATGATTCAGCTCTCCTATGTTGGTCATGAGACCGGTGGTCAGTTACCATTTTTTATGAGGAAATTGCATATATATTCACTAAAACTAAAAAATGTGCATATTTCTTTATAATACAAGTTTTTAATGTGTGATGTACAATGTAATTTAAGCATGTTTTGAGAATGTATGCAAATATACAAATTTTAATGGGTATATATTCAATTGATCATTTTTTTATAACACTTATCCACTCTTTATTAAATCGATCACATAACAATGAAAATATTTTTTTCAAAAGTCTATTTGCTAAAAGCCTAAAACAATACAGTAGATAGAATCATATAAGTACAACCCAGCCCATGAACAATCGCAAATGGGCCGCATTAAAAATCGATCCAAAATCAAAGAAACCCTAATTTCATACGCTATTTATACACCCCAAAACCTAAAACCAATTCATCAAGTGCAGCTTTTCATTTTCTATCTCAGCTGTTCAATTAGAATTTTTATTCGTTATTTTTATTTGTTTTTTTAGAACTGTCTTTACAAATGAGTAAAAAAGATCGCGGTGATGACTCGGAAATTCAAGCTCAACAGACCGGAATGCAGTCTTTTCTCATTTCTGAGATCTGTTTGCGTGTCGACAACCCCGCTGAACTGAGCGATCTTTTTTTCATCTATTTATTTAGCTTTTTACTTGGCATGATTTTTGGGTTTAGCAGCTCTTGAAAAGTTTGTAATATCCTTAAGATTTGCAAATAGTTTGAGGTCTTTCAAAGTTCAAGAGCATTTAAACCAGGATTCTAGCTATTTTAAATAACAAATATTTTTAAAAAAATGAAGGATGGTGTTACAATGAGGATTCAAAGCTCCCTCTTCTGATATAAAAGGTTGAGGAAAACCTGCTGGCAGAATCGAACCAAAATTTATATTTCTTGCCTTCTGAGTCGCCTCCTTCATTAATTTTTGTTTTGTTTAATAAATCACAATTTTTGTAACTAGCGCTTCATTACTTTTTATTTAATAAGGGTTCGTTTAGTATAAATCACAATAGGTGTGGAGGAGAATCGGGGAGATACCCGATATATTCATTCGCTGCCTCGTCACCTCGGAGGGCAAAGTTTTTGGTTTTTTTTACTATAGTAACAAAATGCAAAAAAAAAAAAAAAAAAGCTAGAAACGATGATAAATCGGTATTTTCTTGGGCATACGAAAAATTTATAAGAGAGGAGGGAGTGAGTCGGTGAAGCGGCTCGGTGCCGATCGGGTAGATCGGTGACACCGTCCCTTCCCTTTCGGTTAGGCCAAATCGGGTATGTGATTAGGTTGGGAAACCGAATGAAGCCAACGGCTACAAAGCCTTCCAACCGCTAGTTGGACCAAACCAAAAAAAAATAATCTGCACACCTTTTTAAACTCACCTTCACCTTTTAAAATCACTACTCATTTTTCACAAAATCGTCACAACCTATCTTTCAATTTCTCATAAATCCCAACCTTTTTATCATCAAAATATATTCCGATTCTTCTGAATTCGAATACGTTATTCCGTCTTCGTTCGACGATTTATCCACGGGTAGCTGGATGCAGTTATGCTTCATGCGGCTTAGTTTTAAGTATTATGTAATTTTTTATTAAGTTATTGTTGAATGTATTTTTTTTTAAAGAAACGTTATGTTTTTATTTTAATATTGTATGTGATTTTATGTATTAAAAATATATGAAAAAAAAAATAAAAAAAAATTGGGTAGGATTGGGTACCACTCCCTCCACTTTGGGTAGAATTTGTTAGTTTTGAGTTTGAGGGTTTTTATTGGATAGAGGTGACTTTCGAAAAATGGTCAAAATTAAATAAAAATTACATTTAAATATGTACTTTTTCGGCTAGCCATTGAGGGCGCATGTCCCCCACTCTTAAATGCTAGATCGTCACCTCCAAGAACACGTTATTTGTCTAATTAATTTCTCTTTTTTAAAATAAAATTACAAAAAAAGTAGACATCTTGATTTTAAAAATTATAGTCATGTGGATTTTTTTTGAATGATATTTATAATGAGGCGGAATGAAATAGACGAAGATCATTTCTCCGTCATTTTATTTCGCTTCATATAAATATCATTCAAAAAATTGACTCTTAAATAAAATACAAATTACGATTCGGAAAATAAAATATAACAACTAAAAACCATTACAAACATTACTTGTTTTCTTTATACATCCAATAAACTTTATGATTGATATTATTTTGGATTTTGCTTGCCAACCGATACAATCATTCTTAATCTCGATATCTTTCCAACTTTCCCCGTCTAAAAACTTTTTAATTGTCACAAATTTTTTGGGCCAAATGTCCCAACATTTTTTGTATACATAAACGAATAACGGCCGTGGTTTCCTTGGCTATGTGACCTTTGGCGAGCGTATGGCGAGACGAATGGTGTAGGAACGATGAAGCCATTCGTCTATTTGGTTGTGTATGGCGCGTTATTCGTCCCCCATACCGAGCTCTCTAAGATCAAAAGGTATCATGAATCTTCATACCTCTTCATTTGGGTCTCAACGGGTGCCACATCCCTTCAACACTACCACTTCAAAATACATTATTATAACATAAAACAAACTCTTCATTGAGACTCACATACTCTCAATTTTATTTTATTTTTCATTTTCCAAATAAACTAAAATTTATTCATTAAAATAAAATTACAATACGAAATATTAAAAACATACTGAAACATAAAAATATCTATCGAAAAAAAAATGATACGGAAAATCAGAAACATACAACACAGAAAAAACATACGAAACTTACGAAATACATTATTGCCCGGTCATTTAAACGGATATTTTTTCATTGTTTATTATTGTTTCTTTCGAATGTAAACGACTTTGTGTTAAGCATGAGAAACTCCAACTTTCTACTCTCCAGGAACTCCAGTTCTTTCTGTCTATACGCCTTGTAGGCGGATGCGGCTGCCTCAGCTTTGCGACTATAATCAAAAGATAAAAGTCCCCAAAAAGACTCCGTTTGACTCACCCCGGCACTCGACAACTCCACTGCCTTGGCTTTTTGCGGTCGAGGTTGCCGTGGACGAGGTCTCAATTAGGTAGAATAGATTGGCGAGATTCGTTAGATTAATCAGTCCTCCGCATCTGTTTGGGGTATTTTTTCAAAACATCCCACGTGTGAACATATGCAAATTTTCTCCCACCAAACCGCGCCTTCTCCATTTCCCGAGATCATATTTTTGGTACGAGGATCACGTTTGTAGCCGTGTTGAAATCCTCCTTAATATGGTTCCAAAACGCTTCGTCGGAACGGTCATTTCCGATCTCAGCATTTTGGGAAACTTCCACCCAAGTATCGGCTAGCAACGTTTCTTTATCGCGTGTCCAACGAGTATTCGCCGTGTTTGTTCCTCCACATCATCCTCATCGTCTGGTCCAAATTCACCATGGGTGGTTTTTTTTTTTTTTTTTTTTTTTTTTTTTTTTTTGACGGTTTTGTCGCTTTTTTTTCCCTATATGTCGTGCATCACGTGTATCTTGTGATGAGGGTTGTGGTACTTTGAATTGTGATTGTGATTCAAAAATTGTGGAAAGAATTGTGGTGTTGTATTTCTTTAATATTGGAAATTTTGGAATCCTTGTAGTTGGTTTTGATGATACACTAGTTGATAACTTTGGTCAAGTGTCATTTGCGTACCAAATGGTGGAATCGTTTGCGATGGAGAATTTGGGTTTTGTGACGATTGGGTAGACGGATTCTAAGAAGTCGAGTATTGTTGTGGGTTAGAGTTAAGAAGCGAAGAAAAATACCTGTCGTTTGTACTTTGAGACATTTTTGTGTGTGTTAAGATATTGAAAGTAATGTTTTTTTTGGTAGAGAATTGTGTGAAAATTGTTATTAAAATGGGCGTGTTATTTATAGTGTGTAACGTGAGATTAATTTAAAAACAAAAAACATATACAAACGGTAGGATAGTACAAAAGTTGTTTGTCGTTATTTACTTCGTTTGCTCGACGAGTACTAAATGACGAGCTCACGATTTGCAAGCCCAAGTGTCACGGCAAGCAAATGGCGTAGGACCACGTAGGAACGGCGAGAGCAAGAATTCATGATACCGTTTGCTCTAACTACCACTTTCTATAACATAACAAACTCTTTGATATCCCACCTGAAAGAGTTTATTAACAAAAAGATTAGATTTTTAAATTTCAAATTAAATATTTAGTTGTTTGGTTTCCACAAAAGGTTTTGTGAAAAACAAATAAACATAAATCACGTTCAAATTTGTGTTTTTCAACAAAATTCTTTACAAAACACAAAATCCCTATTTCCCACTTTAAATGCTTGTTATGTACTGAACAGGGTATCCATTACTAGACCTCACTTCAAGACACCATATGAACTTCTCACTGGGAAAGTTCCTGCTATTCATTACCTCAAACCTTTTGGTTGTCAAGTGACCATTCTGAATACTAGTGATCCACTAGGTAAATTTGATGAGAAAGCTGATGATGGTTATATTGTGGGTTATTCACTCATAGTAAGGCTTGCTGTGGTATACAATTTATCGCTAAGAAGATAGAGGAGACTTTGAACCCGAGATTCCTGAAGATAAGCCTAATGTTCAGGATTGGGGTCATGTTTGGTCTTTTGACCTTGATTACTTAACTAATTACTTGGGTTATTCTAGACATGTGGCTAACCAAAATGCGGTACTCAAGAGTCTCCCAATGACAATGCAGTACCATGGAGGTCGACTGATAGTGAGTTCGAGGATGATGAACAACCTATTCTTGTTCCTTCCTTCTCCCCAACCATTTTGCGGTGATACTTCTAAAGTTACTTGATGAGAGTGAAGATGAGTCACATTATGCGAGGGACCTTGCTAGGCTTAAGACACAAGCTAATCTTGAAGTCGAGAAGTCGAATGGGAGGTTGCAAGAGAAGCGGTCGGTGGAATCCATGATTCTCCGACGGTGATCTGCTTTCTCCCATCATCAACAAATCTGCTTGAAAGCCTGCATTTCTTTACTCTGTTTCTACTAAAGTGTCTACAGCACTTTGAGATCCATATACACGCTTTCCAAGTCCTTCAGATCATGGAAATCATCAACCCAAAGCTGGCATCTTCACCTCACCTTCCTATGACACTGATTTTGAGCCAACTGTGACTAATCTTGATACATCCATTGAAGTCAACCCCACTGCTACTAAAAGGATCAATATTGCTCATCCTCAATCTAATGTTATTGGTGATCTTCTAGCACCTGTTAGAACTCGAAGGACTGTAACAAGTTCTAAATTTGGACAAGTTGCTTTTCTCTCCTATGTCTCAAACCAGCAAAGAGACAATCATACAGACTTTAAGCATTGTCTGTTTTCTTGTTTTCTTTCTCAAGTGGAACAAACCAGTGTTACTCAAGCTCTTGAAGACTCAAGTTGGCTTGAAGCAATGCAAGAAGAGATGCAACAATTTCAAAATCAGCAAGTTTGGATCTTGGTACCACTACCTGATGGCAAGTATGCTATTAGGACTAAGTGGATTTTGAAGAATAAGAGAGATGCAAGGGGTGTTGTGATTAAAAACAAAGCAAGATTAGTGGCTCAGGGTTACAGGCAAGAGGAAGGAATTGATTATGATGAAGTGTTTTGTGACAACTCATAATTTTCGGTCATTTTTCAAATTTACTATTCATCTCGGGAATTTACTATTCATCTTTTATCGTAAACTAGGTTTACGAGTATCAAATTCGCGTAACCGTAAGGGTTTAGCTGCGAATTCATGAGCAATCATCGAGGACATTTCATATAGACTAGATTTAGTCTACATATCATTAATAACATCATTTTCATATTTGGTCATACACATGTTTGCATATTTATTCATTTATATTTATTATGTAAATATCGCTTTCACACGATTTTTGATCATGAACCATATACCGAAACTCCCAACAAAGGTCCTAATATATTTTTACACTTAATAAAGGTTACAAAATTTTAGAATTATTTTACTGGCGTTTCAAATTCATTTATTATATATATTTCTTAAATATTTATACTTACGATAAATTAAGTAATTACGTAAGTTCAATCGTTCGAGCTTTACTCAGAACCATCACAAGAATAAGATGAGTCTACGTATTCTAGGCATTTTAATTTTTTTAATAGTAATATTTTATATGAACTATTGCTATTTTGTCATTTTTACGTAAACTTTGTACTTTTTACGTAGTACGCGTATTTGAACCAACGTTATTAGATTTTAAAAACATAAACGCACTCCGTCAAACTTATCACTCAACTAATATACTAATATATAGTATATTGATAAGTTTTAATATTTTTATAAGTATTATATTTTTATGTTAACCGGTTTTAAGTTTTGTAACTTAAGAGCTTAACATTAGTAATTACCGGGATCAAACTATACCTTCTAATCACTAAATCTATCTATATAATACAAGATAAATACTAAATTTTCACTTTGATTCTTTTATTGCCACGTCTAAAAACTTGTCATAATATCTAACTCAATTTTAAATTGTCTTCATTTCTTATTATACTAGAGACTAAAATATCTAAAGGCAACTTATCATTTCCAACAAAATGAATACTCATCTTCTTCTTTTTTTTCTCTCTTGCTGCCGAACCACAAGCCACCATAAAAACTTTTAATCTTTACTAGTACTTGATCTCTAATTAAAGATTTATTGTTACTTACTTGATCCTTGGTTCAATTCTCTTCAAACAAAGTAGTATTATCGGGTTTTGGAGTATCGTTCGGGTTTATTCGTTCTTGTTCTCATCATTTATCCACTATTATCAAGTAAGTATAAAAATTATTTTTATACTTTTTCATAAGTGTTTTTCATATTTATGTTATTTCATCATTTTTGCAAGAAAACATGCAAGTTATATGATTATCTATACCACTTTATTTGTTTTTAAGTACTATTAATGAATATATATCATCCTATAATTATCCCTTGAAACATATCATTTTTGATGATGTCTAGGAACCCATGACACCCTAAGAAGGTGTATGGTAGGTTTAGAATAGCTTTGGCGTTAGTTTGAAGTGGTTAGAATAAGTATTACGCGAGAAAAATCCGTTTTGACAACAATATATAAGGGTCTGATCATTTTTGTTAATTCTGGAAATTTCGACAGTTTGTAAAAGTTTTTGGGCTAGATATTCAGAAAATATACTTTAAAACGAAAATGTGGCCGCTTGAATGGGTTAAAACGGAGTTATAACGAAGAAGTTATGCTATTTTCAAGTTTAACGACGAAAACTATATTTTCGTAAAATTCAAGATGTTGTCCCAAACTTTTACGAGTCAAAATGAGTCTTAAGCATTATTAAATGAGTCAATTTATTAAAAATATATTAGTATACTTTGTCTGAGCTAAGGACATATAAAAAAAACGTAGAAAACGGACTTGTAACGATTAAATTACACGCGTTTAAACAAGGTTGTCGTAACTATTTCATATAAGCATAATTAATATATTTTCTAATAGCCAAAGATATCGGCCGCGAATGACCATGTTGAGGGTCGTTTTTAACATTGATGGAATACTTTTTATAAAATGATGTCTTCTAGTAAAAGTAAGTTTGTCTAGCCTATTTTCCAAAACGTCCAACCGTTCGTCAAACGGAGTTGTAACGAGTAAAATACGGTCACTCAAACTTTGCCGAAAGTTACCCTTAAACAATATTTTTGGTACAAGTATCCTACTTTACCTATGTTTATCTCCATGATCGAGACCTTTATGATAAAAACTTAATAGCTAAAACTTTGAGATAATGCTACAAGCTTTCCAAAACCGTTGAGTTTGTTTTCTAACACTCGATATTCACTATTTTACGACTAGCTTTTCGAGGCCATTTAGTCACTTTCATGAATTGTCAAATTATATTATTTTGCGACGAAAAACTATAATTTCTTAATAAATCACTAAATGATTATCGTAGCATATCATTTCAACGTAAATACTTGTAAAGTATTTTACAACATGACGAGATGTCATTAACATATATTTCGACGATAAACTTTATTTTCAAAAATGCACAAGTGGTATGGATATTATATTAGTTTGCATGCACGACATTGTTTCATGACTTATATTAGAACATATCATTCATAATAGGTCGCGGTTAGAGAGTTGCGTCTCATTTCATTGCATCCACTTTGTCATCATAACTATTGCAACAGGTGAGTTCCATAGCCCCATTTTCAATTGTTTTGTACTATTTTTGGGGGAGATACATGCTCAACTATTTTCATTTACTTTCATAAGTACTTTAAACATTTAAGGATTACGATGAGTTTCAGTAGCCCTACTTTTGTATGTTTTGAACTATTTTGGGGAGATACATGCTTAACTATTTTTCACAAGTACTTTAGATTTTTAAGGATAACTTCTATCATGATCACCATCGTTTCAAAACCGAATGTTGCACTATATCAATTGTTCTTGTTTATGTGCTATAGTTCTACGTCGAATAATGTGCTATATCAGTTGACTACTGATACATTGAGTCATGTACTATTGATTATGTGCTTGATAAGGTTTTAAAAGGTACCATTTTTAGGGGTCGTTTAAGTCCTTATTTGATCACTTTTGTATCCGTTATTGCTTAATATCGTTCCTTTTCACTTTTTAGGTCTCTTGAAGGCAAAATGCTTGGAATGGCACTTATTTGGACCGAAAAGGCGAATATCACGAAGAAAATGGCCAAAGTCGAATTGAGACACTCAAAGCTGCTTGAAATGTAGGCGGCGGCGTCGGTGTTAATTATGCGCCGTCGGAGGATTTTTGTGACGATACAATAGCCAAATACCCTATTTTCAAGTGACGACGCCGAGCTTTAAAAAGAGTAGGCCGTTGCTACTCGGGGCGACCTAGATGCAACCAGCACGACGCCGGTCGAAGAGGCGGCCACGGACATAAGGTGACGCCGTCGCAAGGTTAACGTGGCCAAGAAGAAACCCTAATGACGGCGACACGGCGTCACAAAACATAAGGTGACGTCGTCGCATATGTAATATTATATATATAATCCGAATTTTTCGCTTTAGGGGAGTCTTTTGTGGAGTAAAACCTAAAACCGAACCAAGGGTGTCTTGTACAGTATTTTAGGGTTTCAAACCCTATCTTACATCAAGATAAGTATTTACTTCATCAATTCAATTATGTCTTTGATTATTTGTGTGTATGCTTGCATGTTCTCCATGTCCCAGCTAATTTATTTGTGTGTTTGCTAGGGAATATGAAACTTAATTATTGAATATTGATTGGTTGTTTCTTATCTTAGTTGATTAATGATCTAGTAATGCGATAGGTCATTCGTTGTGTACTTAATGCTTGATTCATCTTTGTGAACCTTAGAATATAATTACCTGAGTAGTTGTAAGCTAAACCATCCAAAGAGTGCCTTAGAGTAAGAGTTTATTATCCCTAGCGGGTTTTGTAGACGAGACCCTTTGGTAAGTTCAAAGAGTTAGGGAGAAACGCATACCCTACAACTTTAGACACACAACGCAACTAAGAATAAGACGTGACAACTCAACCATCAATAGGAGATAATTAAGGAGTAGTAGAACCTAAGTAAACACATCTTTAAACTATCATACGAGCACACATTAATTAGACATAGACTACCACCACCTTAGTTTAAATAATTAGATAATAGTAGAGTAATCGGTAGAAATACCAACCCCGCAAATCCAATACCCGAGATTCGCACCTTTCAATTTCCTAAAAACATAAAAAAGATAAAAATAATCTTCCTCAACCTTAACCTTAGCGTAGTAACTTCTCACTAGCATTCCTATTCCCTGAGAGAACGATATCAATACTCGTGGCTTACCCTAATTACTACACTACAACGATTAGGTTCACGCCTTGGGTGTTATAAAACTTGCTCAAGAAAAGGAAGTTCCTTTGACCCCGAACGACGCTGTAGCGTTATCAAGTTTTTGGCGCCACGCCGGAATAGAATAGCTAGTTAGTAGTCCACCTCGCTTAGGTTTCTTTGCTTGATTCCTATCAAGTAAATTTTTTCTCATTTTTAGCTTTCTCTTTGTCTATCCCCTTCTTCGTGACCTTCGCTCGTAAAACCATCACTCACCATGATCCGTATCTTCCACCGAAGATTCTTCACTCTACCCGTTCCCAATCCCGAGATTGAGAACGCAATCCCACAAAACCCTTCACCCACTCACCATTTTGGTAATCACCTCGGGCATAATGAGATAAATTGGCAACAACAAAGTCCTTTCTATTACTCAGATTCTGATGAGGAATTTGATTATGGTGAGGCACTTGATAGCGGGGACGTCATTAATGAAGTTAGTTTTGAAATTAAAGAAGACCCCTCCCAATGTTTTGACCCTAGGTGTAGGATTGAGAAAGATGGCCCCTTTAACATGCAATTCCCTTGCAAAATAGGACTAGAAGGGTTCGAGGCTTATTTGAATTCATTCTTACCTTTAAACTTAATATCAAGGGATCTATACAACAAAATCAAGGTCAATGAGTTAACCTATCAAGGGAACAATGTTGTTGAAGCGATGAATTCATTTGCGTGTTTGTCGGAAGTTTTGCTTATTTGGTAGAGTTCATGGTCTTAGAAGACTTAGGAGAATTTATAGATAAGGACCTCACTCAAGTAATTTTGGGAAACGTAAGATATAACTTTTCACATACACATCAAACCATAACACAAGGTGGCGAATAAGGTGAAATTCTAGAGAGAAAGTTAGAGGTTTTAGGAACTTAGTGAGAGAAAGTGAAAGATATTATTATGAGCTCCAACTCTACCTTGGAAGGTAGAGAGTATTTATAGTCTTACATAATTCGCCACACTGGCATGGATCGTGCATACAGCTGGGTAAAGACCCGTCTGTCCTCCACGGTGTTACTTAACTAAAATACTACTTAACTTAAAAGAACTACGACTACGAGCTTAACGATTACATATACTTGAGGTGACCGACTCTTTAATACCGGAATTTCTAATTCCTAACAATCTCCCTAAGGAGGTCACCTCAATTTTACATCAAAATTACATTGAATACGATAGATATTACATTAACAGTTGATCTTGCATTCTTGATGTAGTCCTTTGCTCATAAGCTCGTAGTCATTGATTCTTCACATTGCATGTTTGGTTATTCCAAGTGGAGGTCTTTATCGATCCACGTGATGATGAGTTTGAGCCATCTTTGGAGATCATCGGCTATCAAAAATCTCGAGACATCCATTGTGGTGTTGTGACTTTGGGACCGACATGCTCACATTTTGGATCATGATTTCTTCTCATCGAGTAGCGGAAGCTTTAGTTGATTCATGATATTGGCGCAGCGTAGCGTAAGCATGGAGTGAAAATATCGAGTCATTGATGCACTAATCATGATTTCTTTTGAGATGAATGTGTTAAGTGAGCATGCGGCTATGGATTGACCGCTTCATTCGATCACCGCAAACGTCGGGCGCACTCGCATACAACAGCTTAGCAACAAATCGCACGAAAGTGTCTTTGATCACTTCGTTGAATTGAGGTACACGCCCACGGTTCCCCGCTGATCAAGACAAGCACCGCTCGTGATCGTAGGATTCCTAAGAATCTCCTTGACAGGTTTCGCAATGTTCTAGTCGTTTCTCAAACCGAACGCCTCAAAGAAGACAACACGGAGTGAGTGAACCAAATAATTTTTAAGTCCACCGATTGATGAAAAGAGATTTGAAAACAATCGTATTGCTCAATAGAAATTGTTTTTGCAATACAACGAAGGTTTTATTGAAAATCAATTATCAATCATAAAAATACCTTTGGTTTGAAAAATGAGTACACGGTCGATGTACTAAAGAAAAGAGTTATAAGCACAAAGACCGGTTTTTCAAAGGTATCCGTCAATCCCTAACTCGAACCAGTGATTGATTCAAGAAATTGAATCGCCCATAGTTTCTGCTCGGTTGTCACATGGTTGATCTATATAATAGATCTCACATGCCACCTACCAGAGCTTGTTAGATGTTGGCTCCGAAGGCTTTCCATCTTCATTGTGAATGTATAAACACATCACTCGGATGTTCCGCAATACCACAAGGATAATGCGAGGACTCAAGTTATAATCTCTTTCCACATTGTGTGAAACAGAGAGTCTTCATTGAAAGTGTCCTAATGAGATTTATTGATGATCTCGTGGCTCTAGACTCAATTTGTGCATATTTGGATCCCGTGTCGGAGACTAGGGAGAGGTCTCCTACTTCAATATCAACCATCTCTAAGAGAAAGTCGATAGATAATGTCGGTTCCCGTGAGAATGAAACAAGTCCTTTTAAGAGGAACTTGAGTGGTTTGGGAAGTTGAAGTGCAAGCGCCACCGGGTCCATGACGCCTTGTCTTCAATACCGATGTTACCATCAAGAGCATATGAATTGAACCCGGTTTCGCCCTAAGGTTGAATAAATGGAGGCTATTTGTTTTCACCCTTTTACATTCAATTCTTTTAATTCTTCAACCCTTCAAGCTACCGAGACTTCCTAGCTAGAACCTTGTTGGGTTTATTCCAAGACTAGCTCGCCTTAGTCCGCACTCTTCCCTTATCTCATTTTTCTCCTTTTATCATCATACCTAAGGACTTCTACACTAACTAGTGGATTGTCCTCGGTAGATCCCTCCGGCTCGGCGGATCATGGGAACACATACCTAACCTTATCATCCTTATATCACCGCACATGAAGTAAAGTTGGTCGGTCTATTTGGTATTGTTCATCCGCCATTGGATCCAATTGAAAACCATTTGAAAATCAATTCGATACTTGTGATATATTATCAAAGCTTTTGTACCGAATTGTTTTTGATATTTTAGAACGAGAACTCCCCTCAACATGTGCATCAAGTGAAAATGTTTTGCACATGGAGGCAAGAGAAAGAATTAACTTCTTTTGATTACCATTTTCTAAAGATATCAACATCACTTCCTCAACAAATCAAGTAGATATAGCAATTCCGGAAGGATGAGGTTTCCATAATTTGCTCCCCTCAATATGTGCCTCGAGGTTTGAAAAGAGTTTTGCACATACTAGAGGAACCCGCACATGGGATAAATGATCACGCTTTAAATCAAAGGTTTTAAGATAGATGCTCCCCTCAACATGTGCATTGAAAAATTGAAATCGTTTGTCACATGTGGGCGGGATAGCATGTACATCCGCTTATAACCATTTACCTAATTATCGCTTTAAATCTAATTTAAATCACACATTCTCCCCGATCACAATTATCAAATCATTTGAGATTTGTGATCTCGTATAGATTTAAATTGATTTTGAAAGCTTTTAGGAGAATTGTGACATGATTGTGAAAGCGTTTGAACCGATAATGATCGGATTTTAAGACTTTAAACTCCATTTATAAAACATGCATGTATATCTTTTGAAAACAATTTTAATGCCAAATAACTTTTTAATTTAATTGAAATCATTCTCCCCTCAATCAATGACGAGGTTGTTGATTGAGAGATAGAGATTTTGACAAATAAGTCCCGATGATTATCAAAAATAGAGATTGAGTTATTTTTCAAAGCATTTAGTTTTCAAAGAGATAGGAGTTTATAGAATCGAGCATAAGATTTGAAAACTTGGTAAGATATGGCTCGTTTTTTCTTTAAAACCGGTTATTGCTCAAGATGACAATAAACCATTTCTCTTTCTCCCAAAATATATTTTTTTTTTTTTTTTTTTTTTTTTTTTTTTAAATTCAACAACATCTAAAGTCCCGTGTCATTCTTTGAATGACAAACAAAGACCGTAGATATTATCGAACCGAGAAAACATGACAAAATGACAATATTTTTGAAGTTTTTTTTTTTTTTTTTTTTTTTTTTTTTTTTCGATTTTTATGGATTTTGAAAGTTTTATAATTTTCTATTTTGTTTTTCGAATAACTATTTACAAGAGATAGATGAAGATAGACCTTTACTCCTCGCCTTCCTCCTCAAGACGTTTGAGAGTTTCGTTGAAGACTTTTCAAACCAAGACGTGGAAGAATAAACTCAAAACGTTCTCTTGGAAGAGCTTTGGTGAAGATGTCTCGCTAACCGATATTCGCACCTCACAAAATATAGTTCCACCACACCTTTTTCCACCTGCCCTCGATGAAATGATGTCGAATGTCGATATGCTTAGCTCTTGAGTGTTGAACGTTGTTGCATGAGAGAGCAATAGCACTTTATTATCACAAGACAGAGGGATTTTGTTGAATTCAAAGCCATAGTCGATAATTGAGATCTCATCCATAGGATTTGAGCACAACAAGATGACATGGCTATGTATTCACCTCAGAGAGGAAATAGAAGTACTCATTTGCTTCTTTGAAGACCACTCACAAGCTTATCACCCAAAACCGAGCACCTCCGCACGCATTTCGACGTGTATCTTGACAACTCGCATGATCGGCATCCGATAGGCCGTTAGTGACATACCGGTGTCCTTCGGTACCATAGTCCCATATTGATGGTTCCTTGAGATACCGAAGACCCGCTTAATCGCTTCAAGGTGCTTTTAGTAGGCTTAGCTCGGTATCTAGCACACATGCACACAGAGAACAAAATGTCCGGTCTACTAGCAAGTGAGATACATCGTGATCCAATCATACTCCTATATTTCGTTTGGTCAATCATGATCCCCGAGAGGTCCTCATCTAGTTTGGTTCGGTCAATCATGGGGTGTCAACAGGTCACTTGAATCAAATCCAAATTTCTTTAAAATCTCATTGCATATTTAGATTGATTTATGAAAATGCCTCCGGACTTTGAGAAATTTGTAATCCCAAGAAAATGACATTTGTCCCATCATTGACATTTGAAACTTTGAACTCATTTCATTTGAAAACGATCACATTCCATTGGGTCACGAGGCAAAGATAATATCATCAACATAAATTTGAACATGAATCAAATGTTTGCTCGACTTCCGTGAACAATGTAGGATCAATCGCCCTTTGATGAATCCGGTTGATAGAAGAAACTTAGACAAAGGTATCATACCATGCCCTTGGAGCTTGCTTTAAACCGTAAAGAGCCTTCTTCAAACGGTAAACGTGAGTAGGATGCTCTTGATTCACAAATCCTTCAGTTGGTCGACGAGACGACTTCTTTAAGATCTCCGCTTAGAAATGCCGCCTTTACATCCATCCGATAAACCACCATGTTCTTGCTAGCAAGATTTGCCGAAAGATTCGATGGCCTCGATTCGAGCAACCGGAGCAAAAGATTCTTCAAAGTCTATACCTCCTCTTGACGATATCCTTTAGCAACTAATCGAGCCTTGTTCTTCAACACATCACCATGCTCATCAAGTTTTACTTTGAAGATCCATTTTAGAGCTATAATCATAGCACGCCTCGAGCAGTACTAACTCCCATACATCAAGTCGATCAAACTCATGAATTTCATCTTGCATAGCATTGAACCGCCTATCTTCATTCATGGCGCTTTAACGCCTTTTGGTTCGATCTTAGATAGTACGGAGTTGAAGAAGCACCATAAGGCATCGGTTGCTAGTTGCTTCCGGTTGATACAGACGAGAGGGATTACCAATGATGTTGTCTAATGGATGATCGTGAGTCCATTTTCCGAGGTGTTCATGTGGCATTTGTTGAGGAACCGAGGTAGTCGAGTCGATGTCTCCTCAAGAAGATGGTTCTCACGATGATTCGTGAGTAGCAAATATGTTTTCAAATGGAGCATCTTCGTGAGTTGCAAAGGGATTAACTTCATCATTGATGCGTAAACATTTCCATGATGTACATTTGAAGAATGATGATTTGTTGATGAGATCAAGGATCGCAGCAGTGCTTCTTGACTTACGATATTGAAACCGATGGATTGACTTCATTCACCGGAATCGAGCATCCTCTCGTTGTAGGATCGCACCTCATTAGTAGTAGACTCATACAGCTTCATCAAACATTGGATCAAACAATTTCTTTACATCATCTTCGATGGAGGTACATATGGTGTTTCTTGAGAGGAGTTTGGAACAAGGGATGAACCAATAGGATCATATGAAGTGCGGGTCCCGAGTGGAGTGTCCAGAGCCATTTGACCGGTCACCATCAAACGTAACGTGAATTGTTTCCATGATATTTCGGGTTCTTTTGTTGTATATTCGGTATCCCTTTTGTTTGGTGCATATCCTACAAATACTCCAATGTCGCTTTAGCCCTAAGTTTGCCCAAGTCTTGACCTTCATTAGTTGGATAGCACAAGGCACCAAATACACGAAGGAAAGATAGATTAGGTTTTCTGTTGTGGACAAGTTCATATGGAGTTTTTCCATGAATGGTGTGAATCGTGAACGATTTTGTGTGTAACATGCAAGGCAATTGCTTCACCCGAGAAACATTGGAACCTTTGAGTAAATCAAGATTGTTCTAGCAACTTCAACAAGAGTACGATTTCGCCTTTCAACTACACCGCTCGCTGAGGGGTTCGTGGAACACTTCTTTGATGGTCGATTCCAATGCTTTCATAGAATTCACTAAGTTGTTTGTTGACAAACCCGGCCCATTGTCTGCTCGATAATTCGACGCTTTGTTTAGTCTAACTCGCAATGTTTGATGAGTTTGATGATGATATCGAGTTTCATCCTTTGTCCTTAAGAACTTGACCCGTGTGAATCTAGAATAATCATCAACCACAACTAACACATATTTCTTCCCAAAGATATTCTCGCACCCTCATTGGTCCACATAAATCCATATGAATCATATGAAGAACTTCGTGATGAGTTAGTAGGTTTGGGTTTATGGGCATACTTCTTGCTTTTTCCCAATTGACATGTCGAACAAAGATGATCCTTTTCATACTTTAGTCTAGGTAGACCTACAACTAAGTCCTTTCGAGAGATCGTTGATGGTGCCAAGTTCAAGTGATTGAGACGACGATGCCATAACCATGACTTTGTTTTAGAAGCCTTTGATAACAAGCGATTGGTGAAGCTCTCATCATGTCATCGATAGAGATAGTGTAAAGGTTTGAGCCACGAGTTCCTTTCAACAGCTTCTTTCCATTAAGATCTCTAACAAAGGTGTATGTTTTCAAGGCTACTTCTAGATCGTAATCACGAATTGACCAACAGAGAACAGATTATGACCTAAACCTTCCACATAATACACTGGAGATGACACTATCACCAACAACATAATCTCCATAACCCATAATAGCACCGAAATGATCATTACCAAATCTAATAGTCCCGATGAATTTGCTCACGGTTCATGAGCCGTGACCGGTCTCCAAATATATGCTTGGAACAAATGAGTCCGTGTACCACGTAACGATTTGAACGATCCGCAGCTGAACACGCATAAGAATGGATAATCGGATATTTGGGATCCCCATGCAAGAATGGGTTCCATTTGGTTAGTAGCAACAGCTTGGACCACCCACATCGTAAATAGAAGCATTCATATCGATGGTGAAGTAGTGGACTCATTGTGAATAGATGCAATACTAGTGTCTCAGATAGTCCTATTTACAAGGTGACCACTTCTTAAGGGAATAGTTCTACCAAGAGGCATCCATTTTCTAGTGGGCATTATCTCGATTAGTCTTATGACCAATGTATCCAATAAAAGCCTATTCTCAATAATGTTCTTCCCGGGGTTTCCATTGTTTTCTAACTCTCTTCGCTTTTGCCTTTTAGCCTTTTTAGCATGACTTATAGCATTAACAACATTAATCGGACAATTAACATCATTAGGCGTAACATTAACATCACATTCAAGATTAGAAATGTAATTCAAGCAATCATCAAGACAAGGTTTGCAAGTAGCATCGAATTCAATTAATTACAAGACGCCTATGGCTAATACTAGAATCAACACGATTCGCTTTATTCGATTCAAACTTAAGGTTCCTAGATTGTTCTTCTACTCTCTTCCAAAGGCACATTCTTAGCTTGAGAGGTCCTATCATTCCTTGTATTGTCTTGAGACTTTGACCGCTCCCTTTAATGTCACCGACATTACTCTGTAGAGGAATGGGAACATTAGTTTGTTTTACTACTCTTTGCACCACCTGCTTAGATGTGCCGATCCGAACTACATGCAGTACACTAAGGTTCACTTTCTTAACATTAGAGGTACCGAGATTAGTACTCCTAGAAGGCACATTTGAGTTCACTTTCCTAGTATTGATGATCTAAAATCGAACTACTCACCGTGCACTACTCCTCACATTCAAACCATTGGGAATCGAGTGCATGTCATGTTTGGCCTTAGGCATTGAGCATGGAATCAAGGGGTTAACTCTCTCACCTAATGTCTTTGGGCATATAGTGATCAAACATTCTAAGATTTCTTGAGATCGTTTGGCATATAAGCATGCATGTCCAATTGCATTATCATGAGGTTTCTCTAGCTTATCCTCTTCAACAATCTCACGCAGCATTCTAAGCAATCCTTAAGGGATGAGAAATATGTTTGAATGGCAAGTTTGTTGTTCCTTAGGTGAGGGGACATATGTCACGATAAAGTAGATTTATTACCGAGTGAACCTTAGATACAACATTCTCCGCATTGATCATTGGCATTTTCCCTTTACCGACTCTTCGATTCTCAATTTCCTTTTGCAATGAAGTTATTTGTTCGTTGTTTTGTTACGAGTGACTTTAATTGATTCAAACAACTCATTGAAATGACGTTTAACCTTTTCATTCTCTTCTAGGAAACTTTCGCTTTCCTTTTGTAAAGCATATACTAGGTTTTGAAGATGAAACGTTTGAGAATTCGAGAATCTAGAGAAGGAGGCATTTGGGAACCCGTCATATTGTTCGCTTGACCCTTTAATTGAGAGATTTGGACTTTCAACTTTCGATCGTGTTACATCGAGCATGAATCTGCTCATCTCGTTTGTTTATTTGAAAACTCGCATCAAACTCGAACATCCAAGATGTCTTGAAATTTGAAGTTTTGACATTTTCTTTGAGATGTTGATATTTTAGTTGTAGATTAAAATACTCAACTTCTAGTTTAGAAAATGTTTAACCAAATTGTCATGATCATCCGCTTCAATTTTCTCATTAAGTTTAGAATTAGTTTTTCAAGCTCAATGACACGATCATGGGAGACTTTCGTACCACGATAGTTCATGAAATTTGGAAGCATTAATAGAGCAATTTGAAGCGTTGAAAAGACATCTTGAGCAACACATTCAAGAATAAGATTCTCATTCAATGTATGCGTGTTCTTCCTCTCGATCTCATTATATTTTAATGCACGCCATAATCACTAATTTCAACTATTATTGCATCAAATTCCTTTTCCATTCCCTTAATGTCGGCTTTCTATCCCCTTTTAAGACTCTCAAAGTGTTCCTTTAAAAGTTTAAAGAAGGGCATGACCTCGCTTAAATAACATTCTTTCATTTGTTCAAAACCCTTTCTCCTTCAAGAATGCCAGCTGGTGTGATCCTTTTCTTGCAAGTTTTCTCAAAATCAACAAATAGTTGAAAAATAACGATTGGCTAATTAAGATATTGCTTTTAGTGGCAATTGTTCTAGGAACAAGATGCATTGGTGTGTTAGGAGGATATACAGTAGCTTTAGGCATTTTCCAAAGGGAGGATTTGTTTCTACAATATTTTCGCTTTCGCTTATCTAAATCCATTTTCCGTAAGACTTGTTCGGAGTCAACAAAGTCTCGAGGCTTAAACTTGTTTAATGCAATCCAGCTTTTCCTTCTTATAATCATGAGGAGTGATATTTATGTTCTTCTCTTTGCATTTGGGGTCATCTAGTTTTTGTTCATCCTTTCCTAGTGACTTCATCCGATTTCTTATCTTCCTCGCACTCAACGCAACTAGGTTTCGCCAGGCTTAAGAATTTCATTACCATCATAAATCACCTTTGAGCATTTCTAGCCTTTTGATTACCTCTGGATTTGGTTCCTCAACAAGGGAATGCTATGCTTATCGCTAAAGACTCGATGTTTGGTGACCATGTGAGCAATCGAATGGTGTTTCCTTGTATGTACAACTTGTTTTCAAGTTTGTTTTTCAAAGTTTTCGATTAGAAAATCTCTCAAGAGCTTTGATTCTTTTGCATTAAATTCTTGCTTAAGCATTTTCACGCTTTCTTGAAGTTCTTGTTTTTGCTTAATGTTTTAGAAAGTTTTTCTTGCAAAGAATTTAATTCTTGTTTCAATACTTCTTCTCTAAAGTTACTTTTTCTAATTATCGACGCATTTTGGTCATCCATTTCCGCTCACGAGTGGTCAACTCAAATTTTGCACGTTGTTCATAAATGGCAACACGCCCTTATAGGCATTTAGTTCGAGATAATGGAATCATCAGAGCACATGCAAGTGAATTCATCAAAGACATAGTCATTGTTGATCGCAGAAGATGCATCACTAGGTACAACTTCACTTTCACTTTGTTTCACGATTGATCATATGGGACAATATTGATATTACCCGTATTTTCAATATTTGATTCAAAAGTTTCGTTGGTTGTACTTTGTCATGCATCTGCTGCACATCAAGATCATCATATAGCTTTAATACCTCGTAGATGAGTTTGTCCTTTGATGGGCCACCTTGTGGTGAAGAAGTGACCTTGGGAGACACCATGGGAGAGATGCTAGCCATAAATATTGTGTGTGCAGAGGTCCATCATCCACATCGTAGTCGTAAGCATCGCAGCCACCGACTTGAAAGGCATTTTGATGATTGTGACCTATCTCCGAATGGGCCGCTCATCTACATCTCGCATCATAGGTCTTGGCATTGCCTTCAAGAAGAAATGCTAGCCTCTTCATTCAAAGTAGCACCATTGTCCCGAGCTTGAGCCAAGAACATCTTATCTCTCAAGTATTCGGCATTTTGTGGACGCTTTGAGATGTGCGCCTTGCAAAGTGTCCTCACCACCACGCTTAAAGCATTTGATTGGCTTAGCTTGACCTTGGTTACCATTTCTTCCTCGATTCGGTTTCCAACATAACCTCTCCCACCCACCTCTCCCCGATCATATCGCCTTTCCCGAATCGGTTGCACCACGATCCTTCCATCTTTAACAAAGGCTTGATTATGTGGGTTAGATGCGCTCAGAGGTTGTTGTTGGTTTGTGGGAGAGAGTTCATGTTTTGACTAATGAGTAGAGCTAGTTGATTAACGATGTTATCCACGCTGCATCAAGATCGCCTTGTTTGAACCGAGGATCGTGGATGAGTTTGTGATTACCATTACCCAAGGGAATGACTTGTGATGCTTTGGTTGTGATTCCAATGTTTGAGTAGAAAGTCGTTGAGTCATTAGACGAACTTGTCTCACCCTCGGTTGGTTTTGAACCGATTGAGAATCAACTTTTCAAACATGGCATGTCTCTCATTCTCAAGGAGGAAGGCATAGAGTTGCTCATAGTTTGTATGCTTCAACTTTAGTGAGTTTCACAGATGTGACAAACTTGTGCCATTCGGGATTCATGTTGTTCACAAACTTTGAGTTCAACTCGAATGTTAGGCATAGTCATCTTGATGTTCCTCATGTCATTCACTAACTTATGAAATCTCACATAGTACTCATAGACACTCTCATCCGGTTTCATCTTGAAGTGCTCAAATTCATCATAGAGTTGGGATTCCCTGCCTTCCATAGTTAATTCGAACCCGAGAGAAGCATCTTAACGTTATCCCAAACAACCTTTGCATCGTTGTTATGATTGATCGCCTTGTAGATGTCTTTAGGGAGACCTTGAAGAACAATGTTTGAAGCCCCGATATCCGCATCGAATCTCTTTTTCTCCTCATTATCAAGCTCATTGTACATCTTAGGTCCGTCCATTCCGTAGACAGAGTACCATCTTCATTAGTATCAAGTATGTCTCTAGTCGTTTCAACTCGATATGGTCCTTCATCAATGGATTTGAGAATGTTTACACCATTTTCCTTTCCAAGACAATACAATCGATTCGTTGAGCCCAAGAATCGTAGTCGGCCTGTCAAGCATTGGTGGACGAGTATCCGAGCCACCGCTTGAACATCCTCGCAATGAATGGAGATGACAAGGGGGAACAAGTGGGAATGTTGGTAGACATGTTAATGATTATACGGGATTTTATAACTCTATGATTAAACCGGAAATAGATTCTTTCACGGATTTTACTAAATCAAGAGAAAACCGTAAACAATCACTCAAGTTGCTAGATGATAAAGTGCTAACTCGCTACCAAATAATGCACTAAGTCGCTAGAAATTAGTGCACTAAGTCGCTAACCCTTAACTCGCTACACGCCTAAGTCGCTAGAGTCCCAAGTCGCCAATGAAATGCAAGTCGCTAAGTAGTAACTCACATGACTAAGTCGCTAGCCGAATTTGTGCAAGAATTGCCACACAAGTCGCTAGATATGCAAGTCGCTAAAGAGCAACTCGCTGCACTAATTCGCTACCATTAAGTCGCTAACCGTAGTGGAGATTCCACTACTTGTACTTTAACTCGCTAGCACTAACTCGCTAGCTTTTATAACTGTAAGTCGCTACGAAACAATGAAGTAAGTCGCTACCAAGAAAACAAGTCCGAGAGCTAATTCGCTAGCTTGAAAACCAAATAACCTTCACTTTTCAATCCAAAACAACCCAACCAAGATGATTCAAGCTTACCAAATGAAAACCTAAACACTTTTGATGATTCTAAACATAAAAGTACCAACAAAATTCAAACTTAAACACAAGAAATCAACCAAATGATGCAAAACCACTAAACTTTTTCAAACTCAAAACCACCTAAAACCCACTATAAATCCAAAGATGTGCAAGATATGATCTAACCATGGCTCTTGATACCAATTGTAAGATATAACTTTTCACATACACATCAAACCATAACACAAGGTGGCGAATAAGGTGAAATTCTAGAGAGAAAGTTAGAGGTTTTAGGAACTTAGTGAGAGAAAGTGAAAGATATTATTATGAGCTCCAACTCTACCTTGGAAGGTAGAGAGTATTTATAGTCTTACATAATTCGCCACACTGGGTCGTGGATCGTGCATACAGCTGGGTAAAGACCCGTCTGTCCTCCACGGTGTTACTTAACTAAAATACTACTTAACTTAAAAGAACTACGACTACGAGCTTAACGATTACATATACTTGAGGTGACCGACTCTTTAATACCGGAATTTCTAATTCCTAACAACATCGGTTGAGTAATTCCCCACACCCTTGCGTTGTACTCATCTTTAGTACACGATACACCTAGTTAACCCCTCGAGCCTATCCTTTTCGCGGTTCTCGTGATGTTTCGGTTTTTCCGAATATCAATGAAGAGCATTGTTTACACCTCACCCCAAATATACACCCAAATCGCCTTAGCCTACCCCTTATGCACTCACTTTTAGTGCAAATGTTTGTTATCACCCTAAACCCTTAGTTCAATTATCCGTTGCTTGCATAAGTTGCTAAGTCGAGTCATATCCTTTGTATACAGCTTTTGGGACAATTGGGATTCATGGAAAAGTTAAAGTTTATAAAATGACGGAAGGGAACGTTAAATTCAAATTCCCTTTGTTTGCATAATAATGTGCCCCAAGTGTTTTGATCTTTTCAATTCAGGTCAAATTAGTGTTAGAGTAATAAAAACTCAAGTGTAGGGATGTGCCTATAAATCCTTATTATTTTGATGTTACCGTAGAGGATGGTAGAGTAAAAGTGTATGAAAAAAAAAATCGAAAAAAAAATAGAAAAAAAGAGAAAAAGAAAAAGAAAAATATAGTGTAAAAAAGAAATACGGGCTACCATCCTACATCTATCCTTTAAATTTATGTTTGTTTATTTCCGTTACCTAGAGTTTTAGAGTGTCGAGTCTTGGCTTAGCAACGCCATTCTTCGTATGCATTTAACATAGAGATTTTTGACTTGCCATCACTAAATAGCCTATCCCACCAAACCCTTGTTTCCCTACCATAAGCCTAATATTACAACCCTTTAAAATGCCTCTTTGATAGTCTTTCCTAGGTGCTTATGCCAAAGCGATGGAGGTTTGATCTATTCTCAAGCCTATGGTAATCTATTTACTAGGACCGGTTAATGAGTGTTTATCTTCCATTTCCTATTTGTTATATTTCATATATACACCCGAGAGAGATGTGAGTATCCAAACACCCCATGAGGTGCTAGTATGTAATTCCGTGCTTGTTATGACTTTCATGAGGCTTATATGTGTTGTGGACCGCTTTAAATCAATGCTTCATGACCCCTAACTTATAAATTAATTGGCTAAAAGCACATTTGCTTAAGGACAAGCAAATAACAAGTGTAGGGATATTTGATAAGGTTTAAAAGGTACCATTTTGAGGGTCGTTTAAGTCCTTATTTGATCACTTTTGTATCCGTTATTGCTTAATATCGCCCTTTTCACTTTTAGGTCTCTTGAAGGCAAAATGTGGAATGGCACTTATTTGGACGAAAAGGCGAATATACGAAGAAAATGGCCAAAGTCGAATCGAGACACTCAAAGTCACGAAATGTATAAGCGACGGCGTCGGTGTTAATTATGCGCCGTCGGAGGATTTTTATGACGATACAAGAGCTAAATACCCTATTTTCAAGTGACGACGTCGGGCTTTAAAAGAGTAGGCCGTTGCTACTCGACGGCCTAGATGCAACCCGCACGACGCCGAAGTCAAGAGACGGCGTCACAGACATAAGGTGACGCCGTCGCAAGGTTAACATGGCCAAGAAGAAACCCCAATGATGCGGCGACACGACGGCCACAAAACATAAGGTGACGCTGTCGCATATGTAATATTATATATATAATCCGAATTTTTCGCTTTAGGGAGTCTTTGTGGAGTAAAACCTAAAACCGAACCAAGGGTGTCTTGTACAAGATTTTAGGGTTTCAAACCCTATCTTACATCAAGATAAGTATTTACTTCATCAATTCAATTATGTCTTTGATTATTTGTGTGTATGCTTGCATGTTCTCCATGTCCGGCTAATTTATCTGTGTGTTTTCTTAGGGAATATGAAACTTAATTATTGAATATTGATTGGTTGTTTCTTATCTTAGTTGATTAATGATCTAGTAATGCGATAGGTCATTCGTTGTGTACTTAATGCTTGATTCATCTTTGTGAACCTTAGAATATAATTACCTGAGTAGTTGTAAGCTAAACCATCCAAAGAGTGCCTTAGAGTAAGAGTTTATTATCCCTAGTGGGTTTTGTAGACGAGACCCTTTGGTAAGTTCAAAGAGTTGGGAGAAACGCATACCCTACAACTTTAGACACACAACGCAACTAAGAATAAGACGTGACAACTCAACCATCAATAGGAGATAATTAAGGAGTAGTAAAACCTAAGTAAACACATCTTTAAACTATCATACGAGCACACATTAATTA
The DNA here is from genome assembly GCA_022545495.1 of Chrysanthemum lavandulifolium. NCBI lineage: Eukaryota > Viridiplantae > Streptophyta > Magnoliopsida > Asterales > Asteraceae > Chrysanthemum > Chrysanthemum lavandulifolium. The sequence goes on from CM040244.1 coordinate 88,546,941, forward strand.
GACATAGACTACCACCACCTTAGTTTAGATAATTAGATAATAGTAGAGTAATCGGTAGAAATACCAACCCCCAAATCCAATACCCGAGATTCTTACCTTTCAATTTCCTAAAAACATAAAAAGATAAAAATAATCTTCCTCAACCTTAACCTTAGCGTAGTAACTTCTCACTAGCATTCCTATTCCCTGAGAACGATATCAATACCGTGTCTTACCCTAATTACTACACTACAACGATTAGGTTCAACGCCTAGGTGTTATAAACTTGCTCAAGAAAAGGAAGTTCCTTTGACCCCGAACGACGCGTGTAGCGTTATCGCTATAGTTCTACGTCGAATAATGTGCTATATCACCGACTCAACGATACATTGAGTCATGTACTATTGATTATGTGCTATGGTTCTACGTCGAGTTAGGTACTATTGTGAATTCATTTGACATCATGGGCTTGAACATAAACTATACATATTTTGGCAATGGGTTGTAAACACACAGGTTGCAAGTTTTGTATGGGCGAAACTTGGAACTGAGTGGATTTACAATGCCTTTGCTGCATGGACATTCTTTTAAGGTTTTTCATGACAACACAAACTCTATGAACTCACTCAACCTTTGTGTTGACACTTTTAGCATGTTTTATCTCAGGTATCTAAGGCATACACTTCATGGCATGCATGTGGATCTATCATAGAGTCGTGGTGACGACGCGTCACACATGGGATTTATGCACTTTAAAACATCGTTTGGCTTGTAACAAACTTATTTCCGCACAAGTTGATTTTCATTTGGGACCTATACTTTGTAAACTCTGATTGTTTTAATAAATCAAACGATGTGTTTTCCAAACGACACTTTAGGTCGTTCAATATAACTGTAACTTTGATGCTATGACAATACTCCCCAAGGTATTCCATTCCGCTGCAAAACAGGTAATTTGGGAGAGTGACATGTTTGCACCTGTTGCCAGAGTTGAGGCCATTCGAATTTTCTTGGCCTATGCATCTTACATGGGGTTCATGGTATATCAAATGGATGTCAAAGGTGCTTTTCTGTATGGTGAAATAGAGGAGGAGGTTTATGTCACTCAACCCAAAGGATTTGAAGACCCAGATCATCCTCATCATGTTTACAAAGTTGTCAAAGCTCTCTATGGACTACATCAGGCACCAAGAGCATGGTATGCTAGGCTTTCATCCTTCCTGCTGAAGCATGGTTATAGAAGAGGTACCATTGATAAGACACTTTTCCTTAAGAAGAATTCCACAGACATCATACTTGTGCAAGTTTATGTGGATGACATTATTTTGGATCCACCAAAGAAGCTTGGTGCAGGGAGTTTGAGGAGTCGATGAAGGGAGAGTTTCGATGAGTGCTATGGGGAGCTTACTTTCTTTTGGGTCTCCAAGTTCACAGAAACCCGATGGTATTTTTATCACCAAGATAAATATGTGAGGACATTTTGAAGAAGTTTGTATGGAGAGTGTCGATCGCCACTACACCTTATGAAGCTCCAAAACAAAGAACAACATTGAAGCGCATCCACTGTGAATGTTCACTTATACAGATCTTTGATGTATCTAACAACCTTCAAGGCCCGATATTACCTTTGTCGAGTGTTTGTTCTAGACATCAAGTCACTCCACTTACTTCCCATGTCAATGCAAACAAAAGATCTTTAAGTACCTAAAAGGCCAACCTCATTTAGGTCTTTGGTACCCAAAAGAGTCTCCATTTAAGTTGGAAGCATATAGTGATAGTGACTATGCCGGTGCAACTGATAGGAGATCCACAACCGGAGGTTGCCAATTCCTTGGAAAGAGATTAATTTATTGGCGGGCAAGAAACAAACTATTGTGGCTACCTCATCTACTGACGCAGAGTCTGTTGCTGCTGCAAATTGTTGTGGACAGGTTCTTTGGATACAATATCAATTGTTGGATTATGGGTTTAACTTCATGAACACAACAATTTTTATTGATAATCAAAGTACCATATGCATTGTTAAAAATCCAGTTTTTCATAGTAGAACTAAGCATATTGAAATCAGGCACCACTTTATAAGAGATGCATATGAAAAACATTTGATAAAAGTGGTTAAGATTCACACTGATGATAATGTGGCATATTTACTGACTAAGGCCTTTGATGGACCAAGGTTTCAACACCTTGTGGTCAATATTGGGATGCTTAACCCTTAACTGCAAAGTTTAAGGGGGGGCATAGGCCTCAGGGGAGGCATAGGCCTCAGGGGAGGCATATGCCTCAGGGGAGGATTCATGTTGTAAACTTTGTAAATTATTATTTATATTTTTGTTTGCTAACACTAACCAGCTAATGTTCTTTTAGTTTGTTTGTCTTGGTTTGGTTTGTGTGTTTCTCTGTGTCTGTTTTGCAGATTGCATATATAAGTTGAAGTTCACCATGGTTGGTTAATTCGAATATGGTCAAGTAAGCTTAAAAGATTGTTTCTACTGAAGATAAGTACTGAAGTGAGCTAATTATTTCTCTCAAGAGAAGCATCGGGTTAAATTGTTCATTCAATCAAGAAATGCTTTACGACTTACCACAATCAACTTCAAATGATAATACAAGATCATTTCTATACAAGATCTACTAAACCTATTCTAGCTCCTAGCATCTACTAGCTCATATCATCTATTCCAAATCCGGATATGCTTGACCAAGACGACGAAGAAGCTAATGATCAAAATGGGAAGGATGGATTGATGAAAACGAAGATGATGAAGATGAATACAGAGATGGATGTGTGGTATAATAATCTTCGCTTGTTCCATCTACTGCTCCACCATAAAGCAATCACTCCATCTTCCTTTGCCCTTCCCCTTACGATATGAGATGAAGCACCAAAACATGGCGCAGAAGAGCTAACACCACCTCTTCTTTGGCACGTGGCCTTGGTTGAGGTTGAGGTGTCAAGGTTGGGGTGTGATGTTCTCTCCTTGTTGGAGTCATCGAGTCATCGAAGACTCACTTGGATCCACTACACTATCATCTTCGAGAGAAGGAGAAATGGGGATTTCAAAGGTCGAGGGTCATATGGATATGGGAAATACTGGAGTGAATCATCGCTGGATGATGATGATGATAATGGAGAGGAGGTTGGATCAATAACCTCTGGTTTTTTTATTCATGGTTATTATTGATTGGAGTGTGTTTGGAGAAATTAGGGTTTGTGAAGATAATTGGGGGTAAATGATGTGAGTTAAGTGTGCATTGGGATTGTTTTATAGACGGATTCAAGGTTTAATGTGATTTAATGCGAGTCAGCGGCACAAGAAACGCAAAGATATTTACTGAAGCTTCTTGATTATGTGAGTTCTTTCTGCTGATTGACCTCTTTCAGCAGATTGACCATTGTTTTTGTTGAAGTGGTAATTTAAATTGGGTTGAAGTTGCTTTACACGTCAGATTTGGTCAACAACTTATTCCAATATATATGACCAAAATTGGGAAACTTCTACTAATACCTTATTCGCATATCTTCGCCTCAAATTAACTGATTCCCTCTTCATTCGATTTAAAACACACTTCCAATTGATTAAATCATAACCCATTATCACGATTTCACATGGCGCTTCAATTTAAGAAAGATCATAACAAAGTTGCTTTTTTGGGAAAAGCTAAGGGTAGTGAACTGTATGAACCAATGGTGGAGTTCTTGAAAAGGTCCAAGATTCATTATGCTTTAACGCATTCTCCTAATGTGATATATGAATCGTTGGTTACACAATTTTGGGCATCTGCTTCAAAACAGAGTGATACAGAGATTGTTGCTATGGTTGACGGAACTGAGTATGTTGTGACAGAGGAGTTGATAAGAAGATAGCTTCGCTGACGATGTTAATGGGGTTTATCACTCTAATACGTGGAGATACTCACCGGGCTAAGAGCTTTTGGATACCGAGTACGAGGACCGATGTATGGTTCAAGAATCGCTTTGCCCTATGTGGAGGTTTTGGTACACACATTGCTTCATGTATAAGCAATAAATCGGAGGATGGGATCAATTTTCTACTCAATTGGGATGTGGTATTGTATGTCTTTCTCGGGGTTAACTTATAACTTTTCTAGGTTTATTTTGATAATATGGTTGAAAATATTCAAAGGAAAAGCATAAGTTTTAATGTACCCTAGGTTTTTGCAAATGATTTTAGACATTACTACCTGTGCCCAAGTCTTTTGTCCCATAGGAGCTTTAACTTCTAAACTATTTTCTTAAATGAAAACTCACTATGAGGGGGAACATCATCCTTTGCTAGCAGCTATGTTGCCTCAAGGCAATGAGGCTGCTGATGAGGATAATGTTGTTGGTGATCCATCTTCTACCAATGTTGTTGCTGATGGTAATCCATCAGTTGCCATGGATGAGGGCCCTTCCAATACTGCTGAAGCAGCACATGTTACTCCTGACCAATCTTCACCTACACCTTTGCCTATACCTAGTCCTAGTCCACCACCTGCTCATGATAATCTTGATGAGTTTGGGCATGAGGTTAATAGACAGCCCACACCTAGTCATGTAAGAGAGTCAATTGTTGAAAGCTCTCCTATCATTGAGCATGTTATTATTTCTCCCGAGAGGTCCAATGATGCTCCCATTACCACCGAGCAATCACGGTGGAGCCGAGGACCCTATTACTCTCACATCTCAGATATGTTTTGCTCAACAGATCAGTAAATAAGTTGCCGATCTCAAAAGGAGCTTCTTGAGACTAAATCTACTCTTGTGGTGAGATTGTGAGTCAAGAGTAAGGTTAAGGATTTAGAGGAACAACTTGGGAAGAGTAGCAAAAGGAGATTTTGGTTTCGCCCGATGAGGAGCAAGAGGATACTCAATTTGAGTCACTTGAAATTTTGGCTGATGTGGCTCAGAAGACTGATGTGTCTTCACCAGTTGTTGCTGAATCTTCAAAGAACAAGAAACCCATTCAGTTTTCTAAAAGAAAGAGAAGACAATATTTGAGTAAGGATTCTTCTGAACCTTCAAAGGTGTCAGATGTTGTAGGTGCTGATGTTCAAATAGAGGATGTTGCCTCTGAACATGGTCAAGCTTCATTTGTTCAAGAACAACTAGTTCCTTCACCTTCAGCAGATCATACTGAAGTCTTTCTTGCAGGAAGAAGTTTTAACCTAGATCCTAATGTTGATGTCTTTTCTACACTAGTTGAAGATTTGTCTCAACATGTTTCTTCTGACGTTCCTATTGTTGATATTCCTTATGATGATTCTGTAAGGAGTCTGTGCGATTTAGGGAAAGGAGTAATGATTGATGAAGAGCTTGGTTCGATCTTGTGAGTGAACAGAAAGGCAAGCACAAGATAGGATGTTTGTTGAGTATGAAAATATGCGTAAGAGTCGTGCATTGGCTCAAACACTTACAACTCAATTTACTACCAATTTGCCTCTCGAGAGACAAAGAGAACTTGATGAACTATCTACTCGCATTCTCGATGAGCAATGGATGTTTATACTCATCAAGTCGCATCCAATCCTACTCTTGCACAAAGAATTTTAGGAGCAGACTTTGATAGTGCAACATTTGTCGAACAAATGGTATCTCTTGGACAACAACGGAAGCAAGTTACAACAGCACAAAGAAAAGCCATTGTTTGCACGTAAAGCTAAAGCAAAGAGGAAAGACCACAAACAAAGAACTCAAAAGAAAGCTTATATGAGAATGGTGGTGTATAATCAAAGTAGTGTTATCTATCGAAAGGTTTAACAAAGAAGCAAGTTTGGGCTTTAGATGATTCTCGAGTTGATTAACATGTATCATAGGGTTATGAAGTATATTACACCATCTTCTAATTTGAAAAGGAGGCTGGTGCTTTGATGCTCCTCAAGCAAAAAGACCAAGCAAGTTGAGATTGTAGATAATTTTGAGGATGTTACACCCAAGATGAGTTCTCCTGTTGTTACTATGAAGCATCCATCGAGGCTATCCATTCACCGAAAGGGTTCAATCACCGAATCTCATATTGTTTCTTCCGAATCATTGCCTTGTGTTGCACCTGTTGATATAGAAGGAGAAGAATTGGGTAAGAAAGTCGAACAAGAAGCTGCTAAAGCTAAGAAGGCCAGAGAATTACTTGAAAGAATGTATGCCTTACGTGGTGTTGTTCCAATTAAGTCTACTTTTACTTCTTCCACTCATGCTCAAGATGTCCCTGCTGAATCTAAGGATGTACCATCTTCTGTATCTATGGGGATTTATATACCTGGTTGGAGGAAGAAAAGGATGTCTAAAAGAAGACACATTTCTCTAAGGAGATTTGTGAGAAGCGCTGAAACACATACATCTAGGGTTAAGAAATCTCGCAGAAGTATTCCTTTGGATCTAAAGGCTGCTGAGTTAACTTTTATTTGAGAAGGACCTCGTTGATGTTTTTCCCGAGGATCTCATGATGTATTGACTAATTGGACTTTGACCGATGGGCGCCTTAACACTATTTTTCTACCGGATAATTCTACTATGCGCTCAACTTCTTGAAGGAAATCTTTCATTTGGTGGATAGACAAGATTTGAATACTCTGTATGGACTTGTCACTAAGCATTATGCTACTCATTCACCACAGGGTTCTGGTTTATATTTGTTGGGTGATCTTCAAGTTCTGTTTGATTCTCAATCTCCAGATGGTAAAGGGTCTTCTATTTGGAAGAATTCACATAAGTGGAAGGTTGAAACTTGGAGATTTTATCCTATGCCATGTGTGCATGTGGTGGAGACAAAGTGTGGTATGATTGTGTGCATGTTCTCAGATAAGATTTATCCTTTGTCTGTGTCCTTGATGGAGAGAATGCTTAGACAGAAGTTGGAAGTTCCTTCTGATCCAGTTGGGAATGATAAGCTTCATGTTGAACAATGTGTTGGATTGATTAAGACTCAGCTTTTGCAACATCAAGCATCATCTTGATTATGGTATCATGTATATTTTGTTATATTTGTTTTATTTGATTTTTAGATTAAAAAAAAAAAAAAAAAAAAAAAAAAAACTATGTATATTCTTGAGTTTTTCTAACTTTTCTTGCAGTTTGTTGTACATTGTTGATGGTTATCGACTCACCACCGTGCCTTGTGTACATCAAAGAGTTGGCTAGTCCAAAGTGGTACACTTTGGTAAAGACACATCAAATCATTGATAGTTGTAATGGTTTGCTCAAAATCATAGGGTTTGCAACCACCCATGCTTAATTGTCGAGGGTTGTATGATCATCAATTCTCCATGGTTTATTCCTTTTGGAATCCAAGAATTGGCTAGCCCACATGTATATGGCTTGTGGTAAAGGCGTGGAATACCATATTTGGTAATCGGCTCACCAATCCTAAGAATTGGCTAGTCCCGAGCAAACGGCTATGTAACGACATATCAAATCCGTTCATGGTTGCCGATTTGCTAATAAATCGATGGTTAGCGATGTACCATGGTTTTCGAACTTAAACGCTTGGCTACCCAGTGATGGTGGTTGGTAAAGAGACATCAAATCCATTATTTTCAATTATTCACCTCTCACGGAGTTAACACACCTCGATGTGATGAGAATAGTATGAAACTAATATGTTTTGTTGTACCCGTTGTCATTTGTTGCCGCAAAGATCCGGAGTTTCAAAGTTTTGTCATCATCGAGGTGTTCTTGTTTTGATTCTTTCTCACGATGTTCGCAGACAATCCTCAAGTTCAAGTGCTAAAGATCTATCAAGAAACTGGAACTTAACCTAGTCAAATTCCAGCTTTAGGGAGGATTGTTGGGAATTATGCAAAGTAGGAATTTCACGAACATAATGTCAAGGAATCAAGCACATGGATTCTCAATAAGAAGAGTTTCTCAAGTAGTGAAACCGATAGATGGTTTCATGGAGATAGTTATTCGCGTATTCTATAGTTAGTTAGGATATGCATGAGCTTTATTAGGAAGTTATAATGTATATCTTATTTAGTTTTATGTTTATACGTTTCTTGGGAAACGGGTTAGGGTTCATTGTCTATAAAAGGAACACAATAGTATGAGTTATGTACGAATTGGAAAAACAAAGTTTTAGTTAATTTAAAGATCCATAGAGGATCAAAGTGTTCTTAGTTATTTGTTATTACTTGTGTTTAAATTCCGCTACAAAATACAAGTTATAGAGACTGTCTTTTAGTGTGCTTGTGATTACATAAGTATAACTAACGATCTACGAGTGCTCATAAGATCTATCAAGGTCTACGTTTCAACATACATAAAACTACAAAACATTTTTTTTGTTCTCACCTATTTTTCTTTGAAATACCCGTGATCCATTTCCGCACTCATTTCCTTTCGGGTAAATGCCACTAACTAAAATGATCCATTTTTAATACGTTTGTATATGTTTTTGTACGTTTCTGCTTTTATAATGCTTCGTCTGTTTCATTACGGTTTTAAACGCTTTCATCCGCTTTCATACGCTTTTATACCTTCTCGTCCATTTTTATACTTTTTCGCTTCGCTTTCTTCAATTTTATACATTTTCTAACGTTATTATAATGTATTTGTTTGTTTTATACGTTTGCATCCGCTTTTATACGCTTTCATTTGTTTTACACATTTTATAACGCTTTTATATCGCTTTTGTTAGTTTTATACGCTTTGCATCCGCTTTTATACGCTTTCGCTCGCTTTTATACATTTTCATCCATTTTATGCGCTTTATACGTTTAGTCCGTTATTATATGGTTTTATACGCTTTCACACGCTTTATTCGCTCGTCATTTTAATGCGTTTTAGACGCTGCTCGCTTTTTATATGTTTTTGTCCGCTTTTATACGTTTTGAATGCTTTATACGTCATTCATTTTATGTTTTTATACGTTTTCGTATGATAAGGTTTTAAAGGTACCATTTTGAGGGTCGTTTAAGTCCTTATTTGATCACTTTTGTATCCGTTATTGCTTAATATCGTTCCTTTTCACTTTTTAGGTCTCGTGAAGGCAAAATCTTTGGAATGGCACTTATTTGGACGAAAAGCGCGAATATATGAAGAAAATGGCCAAAGTCGAAATCGAGACACTCACGATTCTTTGAAAGTATAAAGCGGCGGCGTCGGTGCTATTTCGACGCCGTCCCGTGTTATTGTGACGGTCGAACTCAAAACTCGTGTTTTCAAGAGCGGCGTCTAGTTGTGAAAAGAGTAGGCCGTCGCTACTCGGGCGGCCTAGATGCGATCGAGACGGCGTCGGAAAGAAGAGGACGGCGTCACGGACATAAGGTGGCGCCGTCGCAAGGTTAACGTGGCCAAGACGAAACCTAATGGCGGCGACACGGCGGCGTCACTAAACATAAGGTGGCGCCGTCGCAATTGTAATCTTATATATAGAATCCGAATTTTTCGGTCTTTGTGTGGAGAGTCTTTGGGTAAAACCTAAAACCGAACCTAAGGTGTCTTGTACGAGTATTTTAGGGTTTTAACCCTATCTTACACCAAGATAAGTCTTTGCTTCATTAATTCAATTATGTCTTTGATTATTTGTGTGTATGCTTGCATGTTCTCCATGTCCGGCTAATTTATTTGTGTGTTTGCTTAGGAAGTATGAAACTTAATTATTAAATATTGATTGGTTGTTTCTTATCTTAGTTGATTAATGATCTAGTAATGTGATAGGTCATTCGTTGTGTATAATGCTTGATTCATCTTTGTGAACCTTAGAGTATGATTACACAGTGATTGTAGGCTAAACCATCCGAAGCGCCTTAGAGTAGGAGTCTATAATCTCTAAGTGGATTTGTAGACAAGACCCTTTGGTAAGTTCAAAGAGTTAGGGAGAAAGCATACCTACAACTTTAGAAACACAACGCAACTAGGAATAAGGCGTGACACTCAACCATCAATAGGAGATAATTAAGGAGTAATACAAACTAAGTAAACACATCTTTAAACTATCATACGAGCACACATTAATTAGACATAGACTCCCACAACCTTAGTTTAGATAATTAGATAATAGTAGAGTAATCGGTGAAATACCAACCCCCAATCCAATACCGAGATTCGTACCTTTCCATTTTCATAAAATATAAAAGATAAAAATAATCTTCTTCAACCTTAACCTTAGCGTAGTAACTCCTACTAGCATTCCTATTCCCTGAGAGCGATATCAATACCGTGGCTTACCTAATTACTACACTACAACGATTAGGTTCACTTTGCCTGGGGTGTTATAAAACTTGCTCGAAGAAAGGAAGTTTCCTTGACCCCGAACGACGCGTGTGGCGTTATCAAGTTTTAGGCGCCGTTGCGGGGAATAGAATAGCTAGTTAGTAGTCCACCTCGTTTAGGTTTCTTTGCTTGATTCCTATCAAGTAAACTTTTTCTCATTTTAGATTTCTCTTAGTCTATCCCCTTCTTCGTAACCTTTGTTCGTAACCCCATCACTCTTCATCATGGAGAATGATAACCAACCTCCACTTAATAACCCAAAAAAAAATTTCAATGTCACTCAAAACCCAACCCAATAACCAACACAACCGTCGAGCCGATATGTGAGTAGAAACACCGACCTTGAGTTTGCGAAAAATATTCGATAGTACAATTAGGGAAGTTTGTTGAGAAAGTAGTCGGTATTGCTATAGTTGGTTCAATGATTAGCGATGGTTCGAAAATGGCATAATAAACAACAACGTGGATGTGGAAAATAGTGCTTACTTCAATCTTTACCCCACTAAGGAAGAGGTCGCGTACCATCAATACATAATCAATAATCACGATCACCCATCATTAGGATATGCCCAAAGATTAGGAGAGAAATCCACGGAACCTAAAATCCCTTGTATGATCGGATATAGGAGTGTTGACCACGCTTACATAGATCTGGAATCCCCATCAATGTAATGTCATCTGCATCTACAATGACATTATGAATGAGCGACTCAATATTAGGAGAGACCCTAAGTATCAGGGAGGAGTTTGCAACTTTGTGGGAAGAGTCAGGGCGTGCATGTCTTTATAGGAAATTTCACCTACCTAGTTGATTTTATGGTCCTAGAAGATGTAGGATCGTCATTGACTATAGTTTATCCCAAGTAGTGCTAGGAAACCGTTTGTTGAAACATCTAGAATGAGCCATAACAAGTATGATGGAGCGGTTAGGTTCAAGGAAGGGACCGATGAGATCACCTATAGGATGCCTTGGAAAACAAGCGAGTATGGCCACTTGTCCATTTATGATCGAGACAACATCAAAGCTTTTGAGGACAAAAGTAAGGAAGATGTTGAAAAGGTTATAAATTCATGTGGGAAAGAAGGAGGCATTACTATAAGGATTGCTTGACTTTAGGGCCTAGGTATAGAGTCGATGAAGATTTTGTCAACATGATAGAATTCTCATTGAGGATGCGTGAGGAAAGCGTAGGAGCACGACTATGAGTCTAGCTACAAGACTCTTAAATAAAGAAAAGCGCTTAGTGGGAGGCAACCCATGCTTAATTGTTTGCTTGTTAGTGTCATATATCTTTTATTAATTGTTTATCCTCATGTTTAAATTTGTAAAATGCTTTATTTTGTTTTAACCTCGTCTTAATTACATATAAAGGTATTTTACATAAGGGATAAGTGTAGGGAGGATTACACACGTTTTCAAAAGAAACGTAAACATGAGAATAACAATTAATTAAAAGATATATATGTTTGTTTGTTTGAGTCAAATGCTTGTATCGAGTCATAATGGATGTTTTGCGAAATTTTTCGATTCTAAAGATGTAAATTTTCCGAATTTTTCGAAAAATCGCGAGACCGGTTTTGTCGGGATAACTGTGGCGTCGAGATTGCAACTGACGGCGTCGGGAAGGAGTAAAACATCGATTACTTTTCTCGTTTTCGAGCTACTTATAAATTTTGGAATTTTCGGTCTTAATTTTCTTAGAAATTCGTAAACATCCATTCCACAAGCATTATATCCTAGTTTAAATCGAGTCTTATATATATTATTACCGCCGATTTTACGCGAAGGTTTCGTTTGTTTTCTTCAAGTGTGCGAGTTTAGTTTGTCGAGAAGAAGTTACATAAGATTGGAAGGAGCTTTTCACGCAATAATTCTTCTTGAAAAGAATTTAACCACCACTTTACGGATCCTACCGAGCTAATCGGGGAGTATTAGTTTCTTCGTTTTAATTACCTTCCATTATCATAACTTTGATACTTTCGGGAACATTGGGGACAATGTTCGGTTTAAGTGTGGGAGGAAAATAAAACGGGAACTTTGAAACTATGCTTATCCTTGACTATTTGCTTTGTCTAATTGTGATTGTGTAATAAACCATGAGAAAATGTTGGTTAGGGTAATTTTGGCACCAAATTTAAAATTTTTCATGACATATAGGAGTGGGCCATTAGTCTTAACAAAAGCGTCTCACGGATAGGAAGTTGCATGACTAGCACAAAAACCCTTACCACCCAAATTCCACCCAAAATGTGAGGATCGCCCTTAGATTAGTAGGAATTAAAGCATTCATCTTTAATGCTTAGAGTGTGAACCGGTAGTATATTAGATTCTAGAACTTGTTTTGTGATGCATTCCGAGATCGCAAGTGAGGCTACACTTGTGTAGTTAGGAATAACTAAATGATAAGAGGCATTAGGATAACCCTTGTTTAATACCCGTAATATAATTACTTCTTCCACATCGGTTGAGTAATTCCCCACACCCTTTGCGTTGTACTCATCTTTAGTACACGATACCCTAGTTAACCCCTCGAGCCTATCCTTTTCGCGGTTCTCGTGATGTTTCGGTTTTCGGAATATCAATGAAAACATTGTTTACACCCCCCCCAATATACACCCAAATCGCCTTAGCCTACCCCTTATGCACTCACTTTTAGTGCAATTATTTGTTATCACCTTAAACCCTTAGTTCAATTATCTAGTTGCTTGCATAAGTTGCTAAGTCGAGTCATATCCTTTGTATACAGTTTTGGGATGATTGGGATTCATGGGAAAAGTTAAAGTTTATGAAATGACGGGAAGGGACCGTTAAATTCAAATTCCCTTTGTTGCGTAATAATGTACCCCAAGTGTTTTGATCTTTTCAAATCGGGTCAAATTAGTGTTAGAGTAATAAAAACTCAAGTGTAGGGATATGCCTGTAAATCCCTAGTATTTTGATGTTACCGTAGAGGATGGTAGAGTAAAGTGTATGAAAAAAAAAAAAAAAAAAAAAAAAAAAAAAAAAAAAAAAAAAAAAAAAAAATATATAAATATAAATAAAAAAAAAAAAAAAAATAAAAACTACCATCCTACATCTATCTTTTAAATTTATGTTTGTTTATTTCCGTTACATAGAGTTTAGAGTGTCGAGTCTTGGCTTAGCAACGCCATTCTTCATATGCATTTAACATAGAGATTTTTGACTTACCACCACTAAATAGCCTATCCCACCAAACCCTTATTTCCCTACCGTAAGCCTAACGTTACAACCCTTTAAAGACCTCTTTGATAGTCTTTCCTAGGTGCTTACGCCAAAGCGATGGAGGTTTGATCTATTCTCAAGCCTATGGTAATCTATGTACTAGGACCGGTTAATGAGTGTTTATCTTCCATTTCCTATATTGTTATATTTCATTTATACACCCGAGAGAGATGTGAGTATCCAAACACCCCATGTGAGGTGCTAGTATGTAATTTCCGTGCTTGTTATGACTTTCTTGGGGCTTATATGTGTTGTGGACCGTTTTGAATTAATGCTTCATGACCCTAACTTATAAATTAATTGGCTAAAAGCACATTTGCTTGAGGACAAGCAAATAACAAGTGTAGGGATATTTGATAAGGTTTTAAAAGGTACCATTTGAGGGTCGTTTAAGTCCTTATTTGATCACTTTGTATCCGTTATTGCTTAATATCGTTCCTTTTCACTTTTTAGGTCTCGTGAAGGCAAAATCTTTGGAATGGCACTTATTTGGACGAGAAAGGCGCGAATATATGAAGAAAATGGCCAAAGTCGAAATCGAGACACTCACGATTCTTTGAAAGTATAAAGCGGCGTCGGGTGCTATTTGCGACGCCGTCCCTGCATGTGTGACGGTCGAACTCAAAACTCGTGTTTTCAAGAGCGGCGTCTAGTTGTGAAAGAGTAGGCCGTCGCTACTCGGACGGCCTAGATGCGATCCGGACGACGTCGAAAGGCGAAGAGGACGGCGTCACGGACATAAGGTGGCGCCGTCGCAAGGTTAACGTGGCCAAGCGAAACCCTAATGGCGGCGACACGGCGGCGTCACTAAACATAAGGTGGCCGCCGTCGCAATTGTAATCTTATATATAGAATCCGAATTTTTCGGTCTTTGTGTGGAGAGTCTTTGGAGTAAAACCTAAAACCGAACCTAAGGTGTCTTGTACGATATTTTAGGGTTTTAACCCTATCTTACACCAAGATAAGTCTTTGCTTCATTAATTCAATTATGTCTTTGATTATTTGTGTGTATGCTTGCATGTTCTCCATGTCCGCTAATTTATTTGTGTGTTTGCTTAGGAAGTATGAAACTTAATTATTAAATATTGATTGGTTGTTTCTTATCTTAGTTGATTAATGATCTAGTAATGCGATAGGTCATTCGTTGTGTATAATGCTTGATTCATCTTTGTGAACCTTAGAGTATGATTACACGAGTGATTGTAGGCTAAACCATCCGAAGGCGCCTTAGAGTAGGAGTCTATAATCTCTAAGTGGATTTGTAGACAAGACCCTTTGGTAAGTTCAAAGAGTTAGGGAGAAACGCATACCACAACTTTAGAAACACAACGCAACTAGGAATAAGGCGTGACACTCAACCATCGATAGGAGATAATTAAGGAGTAATACAAACTAAGTAAACACATCTTTAAACTATCATACGAGCACACATTAATTAGACATAGACTCCCACAACCTTAGTTTAGATAATTAGATAATAGTAGAGTAATCGGTAGAAATACCAACCCCCAAATCCAATACCCGAGATTCGTACCTTTCCATTTTCATAAAATATAAAAGATAAAAATAATCTTCTTCAACCTTAACCTTAGCGTAGTAACTCCTACTAGCATTCCTATTCCCCAGAGAACGATATCAATACCCGTGGCTTACCCTAATTACTACACTACATTACGATTAGGTTCATAAAACTTCAAGAAAAGGAAGTTTCTGACCCCGAACGGGTGTTATCGCCTAAAACTTTTTTACACAAATTGTAATCGAAAATAAGATACACGGCAAGCCACAAGAACAAAAGACGTAGTTAACTCCAAAAAAGAGCAAGACTAAACGATGATAAAAAGAGTTCGAGTTCCTATAATACTGAAACTTTGTCATAATTTTCCTTGTCAAACAATTTAAACATAGAAATGCAATTCTACCTTTGCCCAACACGATAGTCATAGAATCCATTAAAATACCTTGAATAAATTATAATCTAACCCAATTTGCCAAATGGGCTATCTAGAAAACCGACCCAAAACCTAAAACCCTAATTTGACAACCTATTATATAAACTCAAACCTACTACAACCATCAATCGCAGCTTTCACCTTCTTTCTCTCCCGCTTGGTTTTCATATTAGTTTTATCATTTGTTATTTTGTTATCATATGGTTTCCAAAGTAAGTTTTTAAAATGAGTAAAAGATCGCGGTGATGACTCGAAATTCAAGCTCAACAGCACCGGAATGCGCTTTTCTCTTTTTGAGATCTGTTTTGCGTGTCGACAACCCCACCGAATCGAGCGATCTTTGTTTTTATCTATTTATTTAGCCTTTTTACTTGGCATGATTTTGGGTTTAGCGACTCTTGAAAAGTTTGTGATATCTTTAAGATTTGCAAATAGTTTGAGGTCTTTCAAAGTTCAAGAGCATTTAAACCAGAATCTAGCTATTTTAAATAACAAATATTTTTAAATAAATTGATTTGTTAAAGTAAAAATCGAAGGATGGTGTTACAATGAGGATTCAAAGCTCCCTCTTCTTATATAAAAAAGTTGAGGAAAACCTGCTGGCAGAATCGAACCAAAATTTATATTTCTTGCCTTTTGAGTCGCCTCCTTCATTAATTATAAAAAGGGTTTTTCTAACATGTGACCCGAGCACATGTTAAGCAGACAAAAAGGAAGGCGGTTTATAAGGATTTTTCTAACATATACCTTACAAAAAAGACGACGGACCCACAAAAAAGGACTTCCAGACCCACAAAAAATACACTCTTCAAGTAAAATATGTAGGTCTGGAAGTCGTTTTTGGTGGGTCCCGCCGTTTTTTTTGTGTGCTTTAACATGTGTCCCGGGGCACATGTTAGAAAAATCATTTTTTCAGTTTTTTTTATTTTTTTTATTTTATCTGTTTGTTTTTGCAAACATTTTGGGATGAAACTCAAATCAAATAACACTCATTTCAACTGTTTTCAATATACACATTATAACTTCTTTTCATTATTTCCTCAGTGTAACCAAATTTTAGTAAGTTGTTTAACTTATTTTTTGAATACTTAAATCAATCGATAAAAAAAGAGTTTTTAAGTAGTTTTGCCTTTGATTGTCGGGAAGTTGTTATTTTTAATATGTGCAGCTTGATTTATTTGATGTTGGTTATCCGATCTAATTGTTTCAAGTTATGTGTACCAACATCTATTTTGTTGATCTAAATCTGGTTTGCTTTTCACATTTTGTTTGGCAATTGTTTTTGGTATTCGAAAATTTGTTTTTACATTTACAATTAAAAGAATTTGGTTTATGTTGAGGAAATTTGAAATTTTGAAATATGCTCGTATTGGATATGTTTATTTTAAAAGGATTTGCAGTGGTGATATTGATAATTTTCTTAAAAATAGTTGGAGAAAAGAAAAGAGGAGGTTCTTTTGATGAGTTGACAGATTTTGTGGGAAGTGTTTTAGATGATAGACATCCATTGTAGACTCGTCGTTTTGTTGGTGAGTTCTTATTAAACTTTGCTTATTTTGAAAAAGGATAATTCCATATTTTTTAAATTTAAATATAAAAAGTCTATATTTACTCAAGACACCTGTTTTTAATGCATGTGTACAAATGCTTTTAAAGCATGCGTCGGAGAAATATAAAGTTTAAATTGAGTATATATTGCCCTTTTTAAAAATATTCAAAACAAGACTTTTACCCTTAGTACACGATCAAATCTTGATTTTTATGACAAAATCATTTCATTAGCATTTGAGCCATAAAAAATCCAATCTTTATCATTTAAAAACAAAGTTTTTTCAAACAAAATATATCATATCATGTCTAAAGTTTGAGAAAACGTTTAAAATTTAAAACCAAAGAGGTGTTCAACATCCAGGAGAAGAACATTTGTTTGATAATATTTGTTCTCATAACGGATATGAACAATGTCGTTTTTCATTCAAATCCCGAACACTTCCGTATGCAAGCGCCACCGCAACGGCGCGGTTTAAATCAGAAACAAAACATATAACATGTCTATAAAATAAAATACAACCATCTTATATATATAAGATTTAAAGCAATTCTTTATCAACCTTAAAAGTTTAAGTTAATTTTTTTTAAATAAAGTTTTGTGAAAATATAAAAGTATTTCAGAAGCGTTAAAAGTTTTGAGATTTAATTAAAGAATTTGTTTAGGCAAGTTGACACTTTGAGGTACCAAGGCCCCGCACCATTGGTAGAACCTAATCTTGAGAAACCCGTCAACCAAGAACCCAAACCTAATCTAGAGGAGGAGTACAAGGAACTCCATCAAGAAAAACCGGTTCTTGAAGTCTTAGCTCATGCACCTTATTATAATGCTTTAAAAGAAAAATATGAGCTAGAACTTAGACTTGGAAAACATGGGTCCGCTTTTGTGCAAAATAATCTACCTAAGAAGTTAGACGATCCCGGGCTATTCACTCTTCCGTGTAGGCTTGGAACTTCCAAACCTCTCGATGCTCTAGCCGATTTAGGATCATGCATCAATCTTATTCCGTTGTCCCTCCATAGAAGCCTTAACTTAGGAAAGATAGAACCAATGGAAACCATCTTAGGTCTAGCGGACGGTAGTATTGCATATCCGGTAGGGATAATAAAAGACATGGTAGTACACGTAGGAGAATTGACTCTCTTGGCGGATTTTCATGTGCTAGACATGAATAAGGACCCGACATGCCCATTGCTTGTAGAAAAAGGATTCTTAGCTACCGCTAGTGCCATCATTGATTGTAAGATGTCCAAAATAGTGGCAGGAGAAGGGAGTGCTAGGTCAATTTACGATGTCAAAAAGCATACTTACTACAAAGAAGAAGAAATCCCCCATGAGATTAGGTTGGATAGAGCGCCATCTAGATACGGACCTTGGATTGATAAGAACTTCATAGGTCCCCAACGACCTTTTTACCTAGATGAAGCCTTTGCTAGTAAAGCAACTTTCCATGAAAAAGAAATGGCTAGGGACATGGAAGTGAACCCGTTCGAGGACGCCTTAGTATTTAGGAAGATGACCGAGTTCCTAGGAAGCTTGCCCGTCAACCTTGTCATGAATAAGTGGAAAGTTGAGAGCGATAAGCCTAAACATAAGTGGGATTGGGATAGACCGCCTAGTGATGGTAATGGAGAGTGGCACATTAGGATAACGATCTATGACCCGATGGAGAGAAATTTAAAAGGCATATCGAACCAAACGTACTACTAGGAACTTAAATGATAAGTTTGATCCTTGTGACATTCTAGAGGATAGGCTTACTTATATCGATGCGTAGGGCACGACTTCGAGTCTAGCTA
Source organism: Chrysanthemum lavandulifolium (assembly GCA_022545495.1). Lineage (NCBI taxonomy): Eukaryota > Viridiplantae > Streptophyta > Magnoliopsida > Asterales > Asteraceae > Chrysanthemum > Chrysanthemum lavandulifolium. The sequence continues at coordinate 88,565,680 of CM040244.1, forward strand.
CAAGACTCATAAATAAAGAAAAGCGCCGTGGAGGCAACCCATGCTTAATTGTTTGCTTGTTTGTGTCGTGCATCTTTTATTTATTGTTTATTCTCATGTTTAAATTTGTAAAACGCTTTATTTTGTCTTTAACCTCGCCTTAGTTACATATAAATGTATTTTACATAAGGGATAAGTGTAGGAGGATTACACAAGTTTTCAAAAGAAACGTAAACATGAGAATTACAATTAATTAAAAGATATACATGTGTGTTTGTTCGAGTCAAATGCTTGTATCAAGTCATAATGGATGTTTTGGGAAAATTTTCCGATTCTAAAGATAAAATTTTCCGCAATATTTCAAAAATCGCACCGCTTTATGTCGATAACTGACGTCGTCGAGATAACTTTGGGCGTCAGATCGCAACTCGACCAGGCCGGAAGGAGCGTAAACAATCGATTACTTTTTCTCGCTTTCGAGCTACTTATAAATTTTTGGAATTTTCTGTGTCTTAACTTTCCGTAAAATCAGAAACATCCATTCCACAAGCATTATATCCTAGTTTAGTAGAGTCTTATATATATTGTTACCGCCGATTTTACGCGAAGGTTTCGTTGGTTTTCTTCAAATGTGCGGGTTTAATTTACCAAGAAGAAGATACATAAGATGAGAAGGAGCTTTTCACGCAAACTTTCTTCTTGAAGAAAGATGTAACCACCACTTTACACGGATCCTACCGAGCTAATCGTGGAGTATTAGTTTCTTCGTCTTTTATTACCTTCCGTTATCATAACTTTGATATTTTCGGGAACATTGGGGACAATGTTCGGTTTAAGTGTAGGAGAGAAAATAAAAGCGGAACTTTGAAACTATGCTTATCCTTGACTACTTGCTTTGTCCAATTGCATTTGTGTAATAAACCATGAGAAATATCGGTTAGGGTAATTTTGGCACCAAATTTAAAATTTTTCATGACATGTAGGAGTGGGCCATTAGTCTTAATAAAGCGTCTTATGGATAGGAAATTATATGACTAGCACAAAAACCATTTACCACTTAAATTCCACCCAAAATGTGAGGATCGCCCTTAGATTTGTAGGAAATAAAGCATTCATCTTTAATGCTTAGTGTGTGAACCGGTAATATAATAGATTCTAGAACTTGTTTTGTGATGCATCCCGAGATCGCTAGTAAGACTACACTTGTGTAGTTAGGAATAACTAAATGATAAGAGGCAATAGGATTACCCTTGTTTGATACCCGTAATATAATTACTTATTCCACATCGGTTGAGTAATTCCCCACACCTTTGCGTTGTACTCATCTTTAGTACACGATACCCCTAGTTAACCCCTCAGAGCCTATCCTTTTTCGCCTATCTTTTTGTTAAATCTTAAATGTTCTACCTTTTTTCAACCGATTTGTTTGTATAATGGTGTTTAGCGACCACTAAAATTATTTGGTTGCGGTTATAGTTGCCTATGATGTTTTTCCTATGTCGCTTTTGTTTGTTCCAACGGTTTTTTGTCAATTTTTGTTAGATCTGCGAGTTTGAGGCCATTGATATTGTTCGAGGCCGATGAAGTTTTCGATATTATTTTGAGGTGGTTTTATTAGGTAAATGATGCTTTGTGAGGCTATATCTTGAGGTTTACTATATTTTCAAACTTTTTTTTGTTTTATTTATTTAAATCTACAATATTTAGATTCTATGTTGAGTCTAACTTTCATATTTGTGCCCAGGGATGTGTTTCTTAAAAAAGATAAGAGGTTGTGAAGATAAATATTCATAAATATGTTGAATTTGTGCAGTCGTAAAGATTTGTATCCATTGTTGGTGTTTTAGCATGGCACAGGAGTACATGCCTTAATTTTTTACACTTTGTATTTTTTTCTTTCTGAAAGATTAATGTTATTTGTATTTATTTTGTTTTCCAAGATTACTTCAAGCAATAAAGCTTTATCCATATCCTAAGAAGCTTAAAGTAGTATTCATAAAAGGTTTAATTGGAACAAACGTAGAGAGTTTGTTTTTTCACTTGATGCAAATGAGGGAGTTTTTACGTGATTAAATGTTGGGAATTAATATAAAAATTGAATCTTAGCTAAAATCGGTTATGCTGAATATAACAACAGATTATCAAAGCTCAAAAGTGTATCGGTAATTAAGAATTGTCAATGTTTTTGAATAGTTGTATTGATATTTATGCAACTAGAACAAGAGTGAACCTTCTACTATACAAGGAACGAGTCTAATTATACGTTTGTTTTAATAAAATTGGTGTTAGGATGCACACTTTTGGTATTGTATATTGTGCGATAAAGTTATTATGTTTCTACGTGTGTAAAGTTATTATCACGAGAAACATATAGTCGATTAATATTATTCACCAAAAATTTTGATTAACAGGTACCCGCCGCCGCAATGCGCGGGTACCCTGCTAGTTAATTTATAATACTCTTCCTTGGATATTCATCGTTCATTACACGCCATAAGCCCATATTAATTTATAATACCTCTCCTTGGTCCACATGGAGGAGTAATTGGCCCACAAATGTCTCCTTGAATTCTTTCCAAAAATAAAGGAGATTCATTTTCAAGCTTATTGATTGAGGGCCTAGTTATCATTTTTCGAAAAGAGCATGCTCCACATGATAAATCTTTTGATAAAAGGATCTTAAGGTCCTTTAGTGGATGCCCATTTGAGCTCTCAATTATTCTCCTCATCATTATATCACCCGGATGACCCAATCGATCATGCCAAAGGGTAAATATTTTGGGATCTACACCTTTTCGGGTAGAAACCATATTTATTTCTGTGTGATTTATGTATGTAACATAAAATCCAGAAGACAGACCTTTCATTCTTTTCATTATGGACTTTTGTCCATTTTTAATGGATATAATTTGGAGATACTCAATATTATTTTCAGTCATGGTTTCAAGATGATAACCATTGCGTCTTATATCTTTAAAACTTAGTAGATTTCTCCTGGATCTACTAGAATATAACGCATCATTTATTATTAACTTTGTACATTTAGGTTACAAAATGCAGGCTTTGCCAGAGCCTTCAATCAAACTGCTAGTACCACAAATTGTGTTGACATTCGCATTTGCTATATAAAATTCATAAAAGTATTTTCTATGTTTCAAAATAGTATTTGTTGTTCCACTATCTACTAGACACTCGTCTTCACCGTTTTCCAAAATGCTTTTCATATCCTTGAACATAAAAATAAATAAATAAATAAATAAGCATTTCAAAGTAAAAGAAAACTTTAAGGAAAAATAAATACTTCATTAATTAAAATTCAAATAAATAAATAAATAAATAAATAAATAAGCATTTCAAAGTAAAAGAAAACTTTAAGGAAAAAATAAATACTTCATTAATTAAAATTCAAAACATGAGTAACAATGCTAGAACAAACCTAGCTTATTCAACACAAAATTTAAAAGTAAACACTTATTGCGGAAAAATAAAAATGCAACTAGATAGCTAGTTATTATTTCCATCGTTGGAAAATGAAGCAACAACATCTTCGAAATTATTAAAAAAATCTGAGGAGTCGAAGCGCACATTAGCATTTGGCTCATAATCATTGAAATTATCAATGAAATTTGTTTTATTGTCATCATTGAAATTGTCAATGAAATTTGTTTCAATCTCTTTTCCTTTCTTTTGATTGATGCTTGATAAAGGTCGATTTGGTTCAAGTAAAGTGATTCAATCCTCTTACTTTTCAACGCCACGCCGCCTTTCTCTCTCCAATGACCTTCAGCGATTGGGTGCCAATAAGGGCGACCAAGATCTTTAAAAAAAAAAAAAAAAAATTAACACAAAATAAAATTTCATTAATAATTAAAACGTTACATAATAATTCAAATAAAATTAAAACATTACGACAATACAACGAATAAACTATTTTTGATTATGACGATGCCAAATGTCTTCCACCAAATCGGCTTTGAGGCTAAGATGAGTTGTTTTGTTGCATATCTCCTGGTAATTTCAACGCCATGCGTTTCTTATGGGATCATAAGAACGGTGTCGCTCTATTGAAAGAATACGGAGATATGCCCGCCTTCGTCCCGAATTATCATATTATGTAATATGATGCATGTGTACATTATATGCGATGAGCGCTTTGTCAAACCCTTTAGCCGGATGTTTAATCATTAGCCACTTCTTCTTGAGTACACCAAAAGCACGTTCCACATCTTTTCTTGCCGCTCGTTGCATCGCCTTATACAATATTCTTTTGTGATCATTCGTCCCGGATTTTAATGGACTTCATAATAACCGAGTATTCGGATATATCCCATCGAAGATAATATCCGCTTTATAAGGCACGCCGTTAGCAACGAATTCCACATCCTGCTCTCCCGTTTGAGATCATTGAAAAGAGGGATGCACGAAACATTTACGCCGTTATTCATCCCGCGACACCAAAGAATGCATGCCAAATCCATAAATCTTGGGACGCGATCGCTTCCAATAAAATGAAAGGATTTTGCCGTGATCACCCCTACAAAATTGAGCTTTTAAAGCATGTGGGCAATTCTCCCATGGCCAACTGCGGCAATCGATGCTTCCTATCATCCTGTGGAACCCATGACTTTCGTAGTGATGAGCATAGAGTTTGTCAATGTCACTAACCGTCGGCTTTCGCAAATACATCGCACCATATAACTCCATTATGGCCTCACAAAATTTTTCGAGAGACTCACGAATGTCGACGCACCCATTTGCACGTATTCGTCTAGAGCATCAAGATTGACTCCGTATGCCAATTGACGGATTGACGAAGTACACTTCATCAATGGAGAAATACCAAGTACCCCTGTTGCACAACTAGGAGTTTGTTGGAAATAAGGTGAATGATCGGTTATATCTCGGACAATTCGTGTGAATAGTCATCGGCTCATTCGAAACGATCATGGAATGCTATATCGTCGTATCTTGGGGTCTCATTGAAGTAAGCATCCACTAAACGGTTATGAGCACCCAAACGATCCCTACTAATGTTGTTTCGTGAGAGTTTAGTTTGTGACGCTTGAAAGCCTCCCAACACTCTTCCGCAAACATCATAAACTCGGATTAACTTCATTTTCATCATCCGATGACGAATCGGCAATGAATAGCTCGTAAGAATTAAAACTCATAGTGTGAAAAGAATATAGAAACGTGTGAAATGAGATTTGTGAATTTAGTGTGTAAATATGTTGTGTATTTATAGGTAGTTTTTTTTTTTTTTTTTTTTTTTTTTGTATGCAACGGATACATTTTTGTTTGAAAGTGTGAATATAAACTCAATCGTGGGGGATTGAGTTGGGAGTGATTTTGGCCGATCGATTGCCTCCACAATAGAGGATCGATTGGTGATCGATCTCCTTTGTCGATCGAGACACTCTTTGGAACCAAATTTCAACAAAGTGTTTGGAGGTACGACAATTTGTTTCGCTTAATGAGTGTTCATGCTACACCGTGGCAAGCATTTCCGAATTCTTAGGAGCTTGATGTTGTATCTTTTGCCTTTATCATTTTTTTCCTTAAAATCATATGGCTTGGGATTGTAACCATTACGGTGCCAAACATGATTTCGACCACGTCCACGGCCTCGGCCTTGTTCATTACCACGGTTGTTACCGCGTTCACGACCACGTCCCCACACTTTTGATGTTGCATTCACTTCAGGCAACGCAGTGGAACCAATGGGGCGTGCTTGATGATTAATCATCAAAAGCTCATTATTTTGTTCAAGAACAAGAAGAACGGATATTAGTTCATGGTATTTTTGAAACCACGTTCTCATATTGTTGTCGTAAAGCATATTTGAAGCATGGAAAGTAGAGAAAGTTTTCTAGCATGTCTTCATCGATAATTTTTCACCACACAATTTTAGTTTAGATGTGATACTAAACATTGCGGAATTGTACTTCACACACTTTTAAATTTTTGCAACCCGAGGTGCATCCAATCATAGCGAGCTTTTGGAAGAATGACTTGCTTTTGATGATCAAATTTTAAACTTTGCCATAATTCTAACGGGTTTTTCACCGTTAAAATATATATATATATCTATACATTATATATAAGAGGAGGCATGCCACATAAAATGCCACTTGGCATCCCATAATGCCATGTCATATTTCCATGTCATCATTCTATCTACGTGGCATTTTTTTTAATTTTTTTAAATGACATGTGGCGTTTTAATTAATATATGTAGTATTTTTTTTTATATAAATTTTAAAATTCGTTTTTTATTCCATGTCATCATTGTATTTATGTGACATTTTTTTTTATTTTTTTAATGACATGTGGCATTTTATTTAATATATGTACAATTTTATTTTTTTTAATTTTAAAATTCGTTTTTGATTTGTTAATTTTTAATTTTAAAATTGTTTAATTAAAAAGAAGACATGTATTGGATTTGAACTTGGGTCATTCATGAGTTTTGTAAACAACTTACCACTAGAGTAAATTGGTTTTTGATTTATATCTTTCAAATCAATATAAATAAGGAGATGCTAAAAAAATCCTACAATTTGTATTTTAGGAATCTATATTATGAAGATAACAATTAAAAAAAGATATGATATATATTACTTACAAGATAATTATTCCTTATATATTTTTAACCTATTTTTTTTTTATAAATACACCCTATTATATTATTAACAATCCCTAACAAATTTTATAGACTATTTAATTCACATGTTTATAATCCTATTTTTTTTCGACTTATGTGTTTAAAAGGTTTTGTTGATTTTTTAGTTTTACACTCTATATATCCTATATTGGTTTTGTTGAGTTTTATGTTTGACAGTGTTAGCAGATATCGGATATAAGGATGGAGGTAGCACCAGAAACTCAGCTTGAGGATCTATGACATTCAGGTGTAGGGGATTGGATGATGATGGATATTTGAAGACTACTATTATGTATTCTGTATTTATCAATATCAATATCAAGGTGATGTATTATGTTATATTGTTGATTCATCATATTATTTATATCTTTTTTAACAGCACTACATATCTCCATGAATAACAAAAGGACCTAGCAGGTTGGCTAGAAACCGGTAATTACAACCATGGTGGAATGATGATACAAGTGGCGGGTGAATTTTTCAATAAGAATTCACAAACTTTTAACAAAACCAAAACTTGAGTGGTTAAACATATTTAGAAAAAGTAATCATCTATATGTTTTTGTTCTGTGATGATTATTTGTTACCTAATCTTTTGAAACTTTCATATGTAGGCTGGTCGGTTACAAAGACTTTATGAGTCATGGGAAGACAACTCACAGATTGGATTTGTGACCATGAAGGTAACCCTAAACCCTAAACGTCATCTATATTTATTGAAGGGTAGTGGTAGGGCATTTTCTTCTGGTGGAGACATGGTAACCATCTATCGTTTGCTTCAAGAAGGTAGACATTCCATTTATTTATTTTATTTATAAATAGTTATATGTACATATACAAATGAAATTATTGTTCACCGACTAATGCCATTGACATGAACTGAAATCTTTAATATGTTTTGTTTATATTATCTAATAATTGTTGATATGTTTTACTATATTAAGTAACCTGAGCTCTAATTATTTTACTATTTTCAGGTACCCCTTGCTTCAGGGGTTATGGAAGGCGTAATGGTGAGCGCCGAAGGAAGTATGTTCGTGGGTGCATCGTCAGTCGAGACCTCTCAGTCTTGAACTTGGTCATTGTCAAGAAGGGTGACAATGACTTTCCTGGATTAACTGATGTTGAGAAGCCAAGGATGAGAGGTCCCAACAGAGCTTCCAAGATCCGCAAGCTTTTTAACCTTTCCAAGGAAGATGATGTCAGGAAGTACGTCAACACCTACAGACGCACTTTCACCAACAAGGCTGGTTAGTACCTCATGATCATATATGTTTGTTTCATACATATTCAATGGGATATTAGATCATGGCTTTAAAACTATCTGATTTTAGTATATCAAGGTCTGTATACAATTAATTTGTTTGTAACAGGCTTCTTATGTAAAGTATATAAAGTTCTGTATAAAATGGTTTTTAGGTTTTTAACTTGATTTATTTAATTGGTGTTTCTTTAGTTACTCTTATTGATTTGTCCATCTGGGATAAGGCAATTTATACCTCTATTGGAGTAAATTTGTTGAAATTATAGTTTTTTAAGAGACATCTTTTAACGACGTCTGATTGGAAATCATTTGAATGTGTTTACAGGAAAGGAAGTCAGCAAAGCCCCTAAGGTCCAGCGTTTGGTGACACCATTGACCCTGCAAAGGAAGAGGGCTAGAATTGCCGACAAGAAGAAGAGAATTGCCAAGGCTAAGTCAGAGGCAGCAGAATGCCAGAAGCTTCTTGCTAGCAGGTTGAAGGAACAAAGAGAAAAGCAAAGTGAGAGCTTGGCAAAGAAGAGGTCCAGACTTTCGACTGCTTCTAAGCCATCCATTGCTGCTAAGAGTCTGCTTGGTATGTACTTTGGTTTTGGGAGTTGTTCTTGATGGTACTCTGATAATGAATGACACATTAGTTTTGTTACCTTTTTTATTTATACTCATCTTGGTGATCTTCGGACCTTGACCAGGTAGATCACTCATTATTTTGACCCTGTTATTACTTGTGCACTTAGCCCTTTTATCTGTTCATAGATTTAGATATACTATATCATGTGGTTATGTTTCTTCCATTCCAACTAAGTGTGGTGTTTTCTGAAACTTGGTATACATGTAAGGTGTGATTACTTCAGCGAAGATAATCCACAAGGACTCTCAATCATGTAAAATAAGCAATTACTTTCTCGCGTTCATGATGACCATATCATCAAGATCTTAAAAGGTAAAAAGATCTCCTTTTTCATTCGTAGCTATTAAAAAATGGAGACATTCTGAGATAATAGCTTCTGTTTAGATGCAATTGCTAAGCTTTTGATTAATGATGTCATCACCATAAAATCTTTGGTATAGCTCTTTTCAGTTTTTGTAACTACTACACGGTCTTTACGAGTTTTATATGTAAAGTTCCAGTTTTCCTAAAAGAACAAAAAATAATGCTTTTGCTTTTTAGATCTGGTAACTGTGTTTCCATATAATTATTTCCAAAATACTCACTTCATGTTACTATCTTCATACACAATATTTCCTATAGGCCTTATTCATATAGCATGCAGGGGATGTTTGTTTAACGTTATTTGATTTCGTCTTAGACACTTGCTTATTCTCAAACCAATAAACTTATGTAGATTGCACGTGAGCCAATTGAAAAGACTGAAACTCATTTGTGTGCAGCCGATCAAAGGCCATCTGAATATACTGCATTTCGTGCCATTGCTGTCAAAATCCGTTGTATTTTTGAAAGGTTAAAAACCCGTGTTTCGTCAAGTGGTGTGGCTGATTTCTCAATCTTTACGTGCTTTAGCTCACTCTCTTGCCAAGTAAGTTCTTAAAACCACATATGATTCTTTACAAGTGAATTAACCGTTAATTTGAATTTTATGTTTTCTTGCTGTTATTATTTTGTAGTTCTGCAAGTGATTGGAGAGGGATTTCAAAGAACTACGTACCATCAAGAACCCCGACTCAAGTTGCTAGCCATGCCCAAAACTGTGAGTTGATTATTCAAAGTGTTATATATAAAAATTCATTGTTTCCGATTGTAATCAGTTTACTTTATTTTGTAGGATATTAATTACTCGAGGACGTTTGTGGCAGAATACTATTCTCCACGTGCTAAGCAAAGATGGTCCCTTTCCACTCATAACAATGTTGGGCATCACCCTTTAGGTGTATTCCTCCATGCAAATTCAGTAAGTGCTTTCGTTTTTTAGGAACCCATAGTCGGCTTTTTGATGACTACCAATTATCTAAAAAGTGACAGATTTCTTTTTTAGTATCTTTTTTTTAGGTAGTGAGCCAATGTTAATTTGTCATGGTATTTTCCTTTCTTCTTCCTACGATGCATAATTAAGCTTTATGTCACGTATGTATTTGTCTGCTTTGGTTAATTTTATGCCCATCTCCGTTTCCACTCATGCATAGTTGCTTTTTTGAGTTTGTTATTCTTATTTGTTATCTTCATATATACGATGTTTTCTTAACCTATTCAGCTGGTTTAATCTGTAAATAATTAAGGGTTTGTACTTATTTTATTTGTCATTTGGTAATAAAATCAGAGATAATGGAGGGAACAAAGCCGAGGCTTCTTCATTGCCCAGTGGCGTTCAAGGATTGGGAATGGGTCTGCCTGATTTAAGAAGTAAGAACAAAGGAAAAAAAAGGCGGCACCAAAGGAGTCACATGCTTCAGAGACTCTCAATAAGTTAAGAGAGCAAACCAGGGAGACAGTTAAGGGTTTGGAATCAATAGCAGGTTTGAAACCAAGTGGCGTTGATGGTTTGGGTTTGGGAGATGATAAAATGATGGAGGATTTGGTCAAGCAGTTTGAGGAGCTTGCCAAGTCTCAGGTACTTATACATCGTTATTCGATTGATTGCTTAGATGTTTCCTTATTTGTGAGCATTGGTTGATATAAAGATTTAACTGTGTTCGCTATTAGTTGCTTATCTTTACTTCATTGTTAAGGGAAAACAAATATATATGCACAGCATAATTTCGGACTTTTTCCCGCTACATACTGGAACAAATTGATCAACCTCATGCTAATACTTTCATAATCACACCAGTTACTACCTTTTTTTCATACTTGATTCAAATAAGTTGACAGAAATTTATCAGTCATTTTTGCGTCATATTGTTCTTCCTCTCATTCTTTTGTTTTGATTGACCATTATGTTAGTTGGTTTGATATAAGTTTTAAAAACTGATGTAATTGATATGATCGTGAGAATATAACTGTATACGTATGCTACTAATCAATTCTTTCTTTGAACATGTAATGGAAGAAAGTGTAATTACAGTGTTGCGTGTATGTATTTGCTTTTTGATAACATAAATCAGTTAATATTGCAACAAAATTTGCCAAAATATTACTTAAAAGTAGATGGGAAAGATTTGTAACCGAAGCTATATTTGGATAAGGAGTACTTCTTTCGGGGATTATTCAGAGTTTCAGACACTCTCAACTTGCATAGAATATGAACATCTGCAAACAACTTTATTGCTTGGATACACCGTCTAACAATTTTTATTGAACTTCACAGCAGTCACCAGCTTGCCAAAATAATATCCAGTTGTTGCTATGCAAGTCTGAGTTTATGACGGTGTTTGGAAAACCATATACCTTTAGATCTCTCTCTTTGTTGAAGTATCTTTTGTTTGTTTCCTTCTAGACCAATGACATTATCATCCAATAATATTTGCAGAAAGAAAACTTTCCATTATCTGTTTACTATATTTGCTTCGATCATTTAGGAATCACTAAATATTTTATTTGTCCTTTCGTAGGATACGGAATCGATAGTAGAGACAATGATGCAGCAGTTGTTGTCCAAAGAAGTTCTTTATGAACCCATGAAAGAAATTGGTGAAAGATATCCGCAATGGTTTGAAGACAATAAATCTAAATTAAGCCAAGCTCATCAGTTATCTTTTGTATGCACATGCATTTGAGAATTTTTACCATGACATATTTTAGTTCCGTTTTGGTTTGGATACTGTTAATGGATCATAAATTTAAAATAATATTTTCATACTATTTGCAAAAAAATTACTTAGAGGATGCAGTTTTGACCCATTTACTTATTAATGGGTCATGATTTGATGTAAAGGATGCTCTTATGTTTAAGTCCGTGCTCAATCAGGTAATTTAGGACAATTTTAACGTTTTTGGCATTGCCCTAATGCACTCCACTTTTCATTTCAGGTAATTTAGGAAAATTTTAATGTTTTTGGCCTTGGCCTAATGCACTCCACTTTTCATTTTAATGTTGACAATAATTGATTCAGGAAGGGGTTTGATACTAAGGAACTATGGTTTTTGGGAAGATCACCAATAATGAAGATAACAATCCCTTTGGTACACAAACAAAGGGTTTTGTGATTGGTGGCTTTTCTAATGGTTTGTTTGATACGCCAGGTTCCTCACCGGTAGGTTCCACATCTGTTACTGGAGCATTTTCAAGCCCATCCTTTGGTGCTCCTTCATCATCTTCTTTTAGTGGTAAACACCCTTGGCGTTTTCTAAGTTAAATCTCCAAATATTGTACTAATTATGACATTGACTAAATCTTTAATATCCGTGTTGGTTATGTGGAGATTATGTGAGGTTTGTTTCAGAAATTGTTAGTAATAACGTTTGATGCTTATCTAACCATTTTAATTATAAGAGCTGATGGTCTTAATATTCTTATGTATGAATTCTATATTACCAGTAGCAGCTTTGATCTTCTTTTATATTTTCTCTTTTATTGCATTTTATATCTTACTGTTTGATATTCTCTTATTAAAATTACAGGTGCCTCCATGTTTGGGCAGAAGCCTGCGGATTCTGGTGGTTTTGGATCCACTACACAGTTAAGTCTTTCTGGAAGCCTATCTCATGAATCGTCTACTTTGAGATGGTTTGGCTCACCACATGAAGCTTCAAGTAAACCCTCTGTTGGTGCTACTAGCACACTAGAATTTGGACCCTCAGTCAACCATGCCTTGGGGGACTCAAGCACACCTGCCGTTGGTTCAGCGTTTAGCAACACAGGTTCTGCATTTGGTGTTTCTTACTCACCTTTTGGATCAACCACTCCAGCTTTAAAAGCAACAAATACCCCAGCATTTGGTGCTTCGAGCACTGCCGCATTGGGTGCCTTGAGTGCTCCAGTGTTTGGCTCTTTGCTGCATACTACTTTTGGTGTTTCAGTCACTGTAGCTATTGGAGCTCCGAGTACACCAGTATTTGGTGCTTCCAGCGCTCCTGCATTTACTGCCTCAAGTACTCCAGCGTTTAGCTCTTTGCCCACTCCTGCTTTTGGTGTTACTAGCTTTTCTTTCAGTTTCTTATTCAATCCGGTGTTTGGTCAATCAGCATTTGCATTTCCCATTTTACAAATAGTTAATCAAACACCCCCTTAATTTGCTATAGCATACAGTTTTTGAGTACCATCTCAGTAACTTAAACATGGCTCAAAATATTCAGGATTGACGATTAGTAATCATGGTTTCCGAGCAGTAGTGCAACGAAGAAACCAGTGGGTATACTACATGGGAAGGTTGTACGGGCACGTGAACTCTTAAAGATGGATATACTCGGATCTTCTGATCCATATGTTAAGCTCAAAATAAGTGGTGGGACGATTGTTCCTTCGAAGAAGACTTATATAAAGACTAAAAATTTGATCCCCGAGTGGAATGAAGAGTTTAAACTTACTGTAAACGATCCCCATGTACACGACTGGGAAAAGTCCTTGAACTTCATGTACACGACTGGGAAAAGGTGCAGTTTTTAATGTTCTTCAAAATTTTAAGTTGTAAATTGTTGATCATGTTTTCTTGTGTAGGTTGGGATGCATGACAAATTAGGAATACAAGTTATCCCATTAATGCACTCAAACCGCATGAGAAAATGGAATTGACTGTTGGTTTGTTTAAAAATTTAGATTCCAATGAAACCCGTAACAGAAAGCCAGCTTTGCTTTTTTAAGTTTAGCTTTGTTGTTCAAGTTTAACGGTTCTGGATGTTATTAATTCATGCATCAATATGAGTTTTGCAATTTTGGGCTTTTGTCCAGAATCCTTTTAGTGCTCAATCATATAGATGGACTTAAGAATGTATAAAGTTTGCAATATAGAAGTGATGTTTTAGAAAATAACCTTCTTTTGTGCACATTTAATATGGGTTTTTATATGTTTTCACAAATCTGGTGCAAAGGCATAGGTTTTAGAAGGACACTTTTTACAGCCGGAATGTAGAAACTTTTGATGTCGCACCACAACTGCGAGTACGGTAAGATTATGGCACATTACTCTCTTTAAGAGGTTAACTCTTATATGTGTTGTTTGTTGAAAATTGATAAACAAGTTATTGAGAGCATAGTTGGAAGGCTTGAAAATTACATCATTTAAGTCTTGAGAAGAACTACTCAAGCTACGTCATTTAAGTCTCTTCCTCTTATCATTTATCATGCTCTAATTGAATATAACAGTATTTCACAATTACTCCTAACAAATTTTTACAATATAGTCTGTATCTAATACTTGATCCAATAGTAATTGTCTAGCTATGTGGCGTGAGCTCCTGGATATGTATATAGTAACAAAGATTGTTTGCTTCTAGAAATAAATAGGTTATATCCATTTAAGTTTCCCATATTACAGAACATAAAGAAGCCGTAAAAAGTTTGTCAAAGGATAAAAAGGTCATTCTGCTAAACTAAAGTTGTCATAGTTACACTTTTTTAGAATTTTGTGTTTTTGTGTAGTCGACGATAATTTTGGAACTTGAGAGTTATAAGACTAAAATAATAACCAGACATGAAGAGAAAAAAGTACCAAACGGAGAGCTTTGAGCCCCAAATGGGCTGCTGCCAAATGCAAATGCTGATTGACTATCGTAATGAAATGCGTTGATAAAATTTATTTATTTTTTCATTATGATATTACATGTTTGGACAACTTAAAAAAAGATCAGTATGTTGTTTGCGTAACATCAGTTTATTCAGCATTCGACAAGCTGTCTTCCACTGGCAACGAAAAACATGAAACGATTAAGCTCGGTTCTAAACAAGTAAATGAATAGGCTCTGCTTATATTGGTGTAAACGAGAAACAGGTAGAAACGTTTTGTATACTACTCTTAAATGTGTTATAAAGTGTTTTTTTCTTCTAATTTTCTACATTCTCGAATTGCAACAGTAGATTATCTGGTGTAAAAAGCTAATTTTCCGCCACTTTTAGGTTGATCAAGTTCTTTTGATGGCTAACTTTTAATTAGAGCATGGGGTTTTTAAGGCCATATTCAAGAACCGACAACCTGGCCAAATAGTGGAATATGCATCAGCATAAGGTCAGTTCCAACAACTTCGTACTTTCAGGTTTATGTATATTTCACCCACCCGATAAGAAATCACGTTATCCGGTTCGGTGCTTATCGGGGCGGGTGATTCGGGTTGTCGGGTTCGGGTATATGGCTAAAAGGCAATCAGTTTATATAAAGGTATAAATGAAAGTGATTTACTGTAAAGTTTCTTACCCTATTTTTAGATCCTTCTGATCGACACAATGAGCTAACATCAGGGTACAGACTTCGGTTAGTGTTGTTTATTTCTTATTAAATATGATATTAGAAATGTAAACAACGAAAGAAGACTAGAATGGTTTCCTTTTAACACATATAAAAAAGAAGACTTGATGCATATTATGACAGATTCTAATATATGTTTGCCTTTGTGAAATAAGAGCCTAACCATCATCACTATTTATAGATTAAATAGGAACTTTTCCAAGACAAAGGATGATCACATAAAAAGTAGAGAACCTTTTTATTACATGATGTTGTCCAATGAGAACTTAGGATTATAAATGTTTCACATTATTACATAATGTTTTCAAGGCTCCCACGTGATTCATCCAGCTAATAGGATTATAAACGTAAGCATATATAGCTTTTACATTTTTTTACGACAGGATGCTTAGTATATATTACCGAAAGTTGTTATTTTAAGATAAAGTTATACCATCTACAACGTATTTGTTGTCTCATGTAATGCAAATATTAATTGACTGGCTACTAACTTGCTTTAGTTATACAGGTCTGAGTGCTGAAACAGGTGGGTTCAAGGGATGAGGTCGAGCTTGACAATTGACAAAGGATTCGTCTACAACCACAATGACCTGCTAACATCTCACGGCTATTAGCATCGCGTCATTGCTTCACTCATCTTCTTTTATGATTTTTATGCGTAAGTAGAATCTTAACAATGCTACAATTGTTATTATATTAATAATGTAATAGAACAACCATGTTACATATCACCTTATGTATAAACATTTTCTATAAATTTTTGACCTGAATGACATATTACGTATTTGTATTTGCAATATGTTTCTTAAGTTTCATTTACAATCTGATTTGAGATGATGTGCAGACTTAAAAATAGTTCGGGTTAGAAGTTGATCTTTTAGTTTGCAATGACAGAATGAGCGGGTGAAGTAACATGATATTCAAGGTACAAACACAACATTGATAAATGAAATCTAATATTTTAGGTCTTATTCATGCAAAACACAAGAGGGCCATGACTTAGGTCTTATCATGCAAAACAGGAAATATCGCTAGAGGTTTAAATAAAGATGATGCATATAGTGTAGCATCAGTAGATGGTTCAAAATGGGTAAAACAGGTTCGGGTCACAAGTAGTTTACAAGGTTCTATTCTTTCAAAGTTAAAGAAACATAAACTTTTTTACGCAACAATTTGTCAATTGATTTGTGTATAAGACCTCTTTAACCACAATTAACGGAAAAGCGTCTGCTGCATATATGCAAACTATGAGCTTTTAGTATACTGCAAGATAGGCGTATGGTGTATTGTTACTTTATTTCCTTATATTTGTAACAATATGTTCACACTTTTGCTTTGTGTAAGTCATTTTAGTCCAACATACCTATCTTCACTAAAAAAAACAAGGAGGTAAAAAACTTCCACAAGTAACCCACAACTAACCCTTTTTAAAAAATAGTCTGACTTAAGACAACGCACCAAACGGAATTTTTTTTCTTCGTGTAACGTATCCGATATTTAAAAAAAAAAAACCCGCAACGTGGGGGCGGGGGCGTTTCCACCTCGTTTTATATATAATTAGAAGTTGAAATTATAAATTAAACTCTCTTCTTTGTAATGCTTCGAGATATGAACGCAACATAGATGATAACTTAAATATCAGATAATTGGCATCATTAATATATTCTTCGCAATCATGTTCAATACTTGCTATACATTCTAAATAGTACTCACACTCAAACGGGACCTACACTATTGGCCAACACAGGAGCTGAGATTTGATCCTAAAACTGCAAATAGAGGTATGTTTGAAGGTTCAAGATCGAGATGGTGGACTCATTTTGTAATTTTGTATCGAATCTCGTACTATTTATTTGAAGCATCTTATTGAATGTGGAATTATTGATGGTGTAAGTTTCTTTTATCTGTATTCATTCATTTTAAATTTCTTCTTGACCAACCTTCTTTCGTTATAGAAAAATATGTACAACACTTTATTCAGTTAGGCATAACTGTTTAGCCATGTTTATACTAAAACCAAAGAAAACAGACAGGCCTTTTGGT
The DNA here is from genome assembly GCA_022545495.1 of Chrysanthemum lavandulifolium. Taxonomy (NCBI): domain Eukaryota; kingdom Viridiplantae; phylum Streptophyta; class Magnoliopsida; order Asterales; family Asteraceae; genus Chrysanthemum; species Chrysanthemum lavandulifolium. Next base: position 88,582,920 of record CM040244.1, read on the forward strand.
AATTCGGATTAAAAAATCTTTTATTTTTATTTGTAAACATAAATTGAAGATAATTCTTAAAATTTTATAATTTGATATACTCCGTATGTTTTTTGGTTTGGTGAGACATGTAGCGTTGGTTGCATGTTTGCTTGGAATGGTGAGGCTCTCAACTCCAATAATTTTGGTGAATATATTTATGATATTGTTGACCTACATAATATCTCTGTTTACATGCAACAAGTTCTGTTTCATTAGCAGATGGTGATCAACAAATCAGTAAATTTTAATTTTTTTCACCCTTTTTATGGTTTTTATGGTGTTTTCTTAAGGTGGTCGGAGCATTAACCGTTAGGTTGGACATCAATCGCATTGTGTTATTACGGTAAGTTCAAGTAAATATTTCATTTTTATTGTTTTCTTTACGGTTATGGAAAATTATAAAATATGACATTGACCAAAGTATAGATTTTAAAATTTGTGAATGTGAAAGGCCACCTTTTCTTCATCGACTATACTAATGAAAATAACTTTAAACTCATAGCCTGATGTGTTTCAGAAATAAATAGTGACAATCCACATGATTAATCAAAGTACTTTTCCATAATATCTTATATATATCTACCAAGCTATCTTAGTGTATTAATGGGATTAATAGGCATAGTTACCAAGTCAAAAGCCAAAGGAGTTGAGATACTTGAGAGTTAAGGAACTAAAAAATAAGAGAGCTGATGGAAATGGTCATAGATTACCTTAAGAGAGAATATATGACTATGAGATGATCTTGGAAATCCTGATAAGGGAGTTGAATATGCAAGGCCAACCCTAGGAGGTGAAAGAAACCCACATCCTAGACGTTGTCGCACAGGAAGTCCTACTACAAGTACCAGTGAGTGTTTTTAACCCGCACTTAATCTTAGTGAAATAAAGTGCTATTAATAAACCCCTGAAAGCCAATCTAATTTACCAATATTATATAGATATAAAAGCAGAGAAGCAAGTGAATACCATTATATTTTCTAAATATCTACCAAGAGATGAAGCTCTAGAGGGAACATGACGTATATAATGTTCCAATCTAAGGGGTATGTATAAGAATGTACTACAAGATGGTATGAGTTCAAACATGCATGAAATGTTAAAGTTTTTGGATTATAAATTCTAAAATCAAATATGCCTAAGTGCAATAGAGGCTCGCAAGAGTTTCAGACACATGAAGGAAACTAAAGCCACAATCAAAATTCAGGTAAAATATGTAAAAATTAACAAATATTATTTTTTTTCATTTTGTGTTGTTTAACTGAACAATTTTTGCTTAGATATAAAAGGCTAAATAAAGGATCCATAGTTACACAATGTGGCTGGAGGGGAAGGATTGCAAGGAGAGAGTCACGAAAACTTAAGACGGTCTGTTTACAAGTTTTAATAGATGTTAAATTATATTACTATGTCTGAAACATTAAATCATAATGTTGATATGCATGCTTAACTTATCCTGCAGGATGCACGAGAAACATTTGCACTTAAAGAAGCAAAAGATACGCTCGAGAAACAACTGGAGGAATTAACATGGCGTTTATAGATGGAGAAACGTTTGAGGGTAATTTATGTAATATAACTAATATCGATTGAAATACAATAGTAAAGAAGTTAAAATATACATATTGTGAAGGCTAAGCTTGAATTCATATGTGCATACTGACTTGGAAGAAGAAAAAAACATGAGACTTTGAAATTTCTAAATTCACTTGAAGCTATAAAAAAAACTTGATGAAGCAATTGTTGTGGCAGTAAAGGAAATACAGGCCACCAAAAAAGCTATTGATGAAGCACCTGCTTTCGTGGAAGAAAAAAATAAGTCGAATCCTTGACTATAGAAGTTGGATAAGGAGAGTCAAAATCACCATTCGGAGGCACTGCATAACTTCTTGGAGTCCTAGGCAAAGAATTTGGATTTTTAATGGGGCAAGTCGATACGGCATGAGTCCGTGAATCTCCAAAGAAATGATGCAAAAAACAGGTTAGTCATATTGTATTGAGGGAGTGTTTGGTTTGAAAGTATGGGTTTGATACATGTTCAAATAATTAGGCCATAGCTATTAGTTTATTTATTTCTTGCTTGGACGGATGCAGATGACAATAGAATATGAATTATGGTTTCTTAAATCTATTTTGGTTTCAATTTCAGTTAGGATGTGTCTGAATCCAGTTTAATACAGTTATTGCTACATAAATGGTTAATACATAAATCTTAGCTTCATTATAAAGTATTTAAACATTATCCATTGAAATAAGTAGTAAGAAATTGAATCTAAGAAACACGATAGATGGCTTTGAAACTATATAGGAAAATGTAAACAAGACTATTAATGATTTGGGAAACAAGAAGACGGGTTAAGTTGAAACCAGACGCCTGCTTGGTTTTACGACAATGTTCATCTCTTTAGGGCTTCCATTGTGTTGAAAAGCTCCACTTATTTTCTCGCAAGCTTGTGAAGAGAGTGACTACCTTGAGTATTTTTGTCGTGCATACTGAATCAAGGGTCGCTTTGTTGATATCTAGGAAATGCAAAATCACTACTATGGAAACCGAACCAACAAACGAGGAATTGGACCAAAAATCCATAGAGCAAAGTTGTCGCAGCAGAGTGCACGAATCCGATCGCCCACAAATTGCTTCCTCTTATCACCGCCTTTTGGATGCAAGGAACAGAACATCACCGGTGGCCATGCTAATAAGGAAACTAGCATGTATAAAGTGCCTTGTAGTTTGTACAAAACAAGCAAAGGCCGAGAGGAAGCAAGCTAGAATGGCTATGTATTTAATGGAAGTGTGGATCGACTTGGGTCCCCAAAGATAAAATGGCCTCGTAAGTAAGTTATTGGACGAGTTTCAAGCAAGGCTCCAATAAGAGAACATAAAACTAACGAAACCGGGTTACCTTAGATTAAAAGTGTGCTTGTGCCGTTGATTGCTTAGGCCTTTGTGCAAATGGTCAAAATTACCATATATATATAATTGCTTGTAGTTTGGTGCATGTTCGCCTTTTGTTTTATCAGTATTTTATTTGGAAATTCAAACTTGGCAAGTAACAACCAAATGGTCGTTGAATGGTCAAATAAATAACAATTTCAATAAGGTGCCATCCGCCTCAACAACAACCAATAACATCCCCTAATAAGGCGTCATCCAAACAAATTTCTAATAACAACCAAATGGTCAATAATTATGTAATTTGGTTGTTGAATAACGATAAATAACAACCAATAATAGCCGCTAATAAGATGCCATCTACCCCTAATAATAGCCAATAATGGCCCTTATAAGACGCCATACAAAACAAATAGTCATTGAATAACAAACCAATAAAAGCAACTAATAAGACTCCATTGAAATCGCTTAATTTGAGTAAGAATAACAAACTACCTACTTTTGAATGCTTATTTGATAAAACTTACATTGTTCCAACAATTTACTCTTCTTCATCAAGTGTGGCGCTCGCAAAGCAATTCCCATTACATTAAAAACATAAAAAACAATAGTTTTTCCTAATTAAATCCGCTACAAATAAAAATACAACCTCAACGACCCTACCAAACGGATCAAAATTGCTGAAATCCTACCCATTCACATCCTTAGAAAGCCCATAAACCGACAAAATCTATAAAATGCAGAGACACGCAGAAATATGCACTAAAAGTTCAAAATTACTTTTGTTTGCCCTCTCTTTTTTCCTCTCTATCAGAGAAGGAGTCTAGGATCATCTATATCTCTTTTCATTTTTCCAAGAAGAATAGTGGACGAATGTTTCTGTTTAACATTGGGTAATTTAAACAGGCCGAAGAATAAGCGCAATCCATGGTATCTCGGCTACATAGGTAATCTAAGACTTTTTTTCTTCTAAAGATGTCGAAATGCTAGATAAAGTTAGACGCTTGTTATATGCAAGTGAGTTGCCTCTTGATTTGTTTCTAATCGATATAGGTTAAAAATACACCATATCGGTAGATTTATTAATGAGGGTGTAACACTTTCACGCCTAGGACTATGGGTGTTTGATCTATAGGGCATCCAAAAAATGCGTGACTTCTAAGCCTCGCAATTTGTAGAAAATCATTACATTTGCGTTTAAGTTTACCTACATTTTGAAACATGATCATGCTTCAAAGTAATGACTATATCATGCTTTACAATACTAATAGACAGATTGAATTGCAATACATTGGATCACCGTGTTTTCAATGACTAAGAAGCCAAAAACTTGGGTGGCTAAATCTCACCTAATAGCAGAGCATTGTTCGAAACCTAAACAGATAGATGGTTCGACCGCTTAGCTACTATCGTGGTTGATGATAGATAAAGTCTTAATGATATTTGTATATTTGTTTTAGCCCCAAACGCACTCGAAATTGGCGAATCGGCTATAAACCCCTCAAGTTCAAGCATCAAGCACACCACTTAATGCTAACCACTATCATGTCTACTTAAAAGGAATGCCTTCTTGGAATGGGAAGCCATGTAAGCAAAGTTATTTCTTTGCATCTAAATCTATATAGAATGTAGGGGTCTTTGGATGTACATTACCTGATTTTGAATAATCAGAGTAACAATATGACAATCGAATTAGTCTACGCGGCCCAGACAAGGTATACAGATTCATTTTTTCGATTAGGTTGTTATCAGATAATGATTTCATTTGCACCTTTGGCTTTTCTTTTTATATTGGAGATACCCACCATGTTTTCTTCATTGCGCATAAACTGATTAGTGAGATGTATCTTGTAATATTAAGTCAAGCATTTTGTGTTTAGTGGCTATATGGTTCACGAGTATGCAATGGAAGGAACTTTCTCTATCAACTCTTATATCTAGAGCTTTGGAGTCTTGATCCTCGAAATATTAATCTCCGCCTAACTGATTAATTGCTAGGCGGTACCCGGGCGCCATGCTACCCCGACCGCCTAGCGATTTTTGCAACCTTGCTTTTTAGTATATAATTGTTCAACTAAACACTAAAAAAAAAACCAAAATCAAAATACTTACTTGCTTTTAGCCGTTTTATGAATTACGGTAACATCAATTATAGATCTTAACCGTTTCATTTAACTTTTAATAACTTTTTACTATATATTTGTTCTACAAAATCCTAAAAATAAAAACCACAAATCAAAGTAATTACCTGCTTTTAGCTGCTCCATGGATTATGGTAACATCAATTATAGATATTAACCGTTTATTTAACTTTTAATTACTTTTAGTATATATTTGTTCTACTAAATCCTAAAATAAAACTATAGTCATACCCGTCCATCGGACGGTTTTGACACTAGTATATATATATATATATATATATATATATATATATATATATATATATATATATATATATATATATATATATATATATATATATATATAGATGCAACAAGAAGAAGAAAAAATTAACAACAATAAAACATGAGGCTATAACAATAAAATAAATTATGTTATTTATTTATTTTTTCAAACATAACATAAAGTTATGCTATTGATTCTATTAATCAATCATATTACAAAGAAACCTCTATAAATTAATAGTGTTGACCGAGATATTTTATTAATTTAGCGAGATATTATTATATCGATAAATTAATAATTTATTAATTTAAAGAGGTTTTACGATGACTATTAAATTTTCAAGTCTAATATACTAATGGCTACAATGTATACTCATTATAGATTTAAATAAATTTGAAAAACAAGTTCCAATTATTATTTTATGAATTAACATTCACACTTTATGAAAATAAAATTAACAGCTTTTGTTATGATACGAGTAAGACAACGAACCAAATCTTTGGTGAATAAAGAGATTTTAAGATCAACTCAATATAGATTTGAAGTTCAACAAAAACAAGTGACTATGGATTCATTTTTACTAAACAATCTTAGGATTTTGAGTGTATCTCACACACACATACATATATACATATATATAGTAATTATTAATTTATAGTTTCGTTGGACTAATATACGTATAACGCGGTTTCAAAAAGTTATTATCTTATTATTTTATCGACGTATTCAATTAGACTCATTCCAACTTGGACCGGATAAATTATTAATTTTATCGGCGTTATTAATTTATCGAGATTAATTTATGTATGCTTCTTGTAGAACACGAGATTTTAACTTTTTTTTTACACAATAACATAAGGTTATGATATTGATCCTTATGAAAAGATTATATTAGAACATGAGGTTCTATTTTTTTTTTACTTCATAACATGTGGTTATGATATTGATCTTTATAAAAATATCATATTAGAACTTGAGATTCTAATTGTATATTTTTTTTTTCAAACAACAACATAAGATTGTGTTATTTTGTTTCTCTTTTTTGCAGTCACAATAGAACATTTATTATTCTTGTAAATTACAATAGAGTTTGATAATAGTAAAGTCATAACTCATCTATTATTCAACAATGAAACAAACAGGATAAAGATCCTCTAATAACCATTCGAACATTAGAAAGAATGTTGTTTTTAAGTGATCAGACATAGTTATTATTACAAAACATTTGTTTTATTTTAATTCAAATGTACAATCTTTTAAAACACAACACCACCTCTAATGTTCAAATTATACTAGTCACAATAAACAAAAAACATCATTAGTTATATAAGAGCCACGTACAGCCATTCTATTATGATTAAAAAAATGGTTTTTTTCGAAGATGTTTTTTTTCTCTCGAAGGATGAGAAATAACAAGCCTCACCATATTTGTTTAACCCTTTTAGTAAATTAACATTGAGCCACAATGGATATCAGTTAATAAAACATGAATCAATGCAAGAACGAACAATTATTGTTTGGGTTTGAAAAGTAACGTGTTATGTGATAATCAATGCAAAAAAATAAATAAACACACCGAACTGTCTATGCTAACCTTTTACCTTTTTTTTTATTTGGAGCAAATTTCGTGCTGATAACGTATTGTAAAAATAATGAACAAGTGAAAGTTGTAGGAGAAGAGATAACTATTATTGATTAATGAATATCAAGAGGTTACAAGAAGATGCATTTATAAGACTAATAGTCTAAACCTTAACTTGTTCCTAAAGATTAGATGAATATACATAAAACCCATAAGCCCATATTAATTAATGTTGGTTTTAAGTTAATTATTTAAAATGTACTCTTAACATAGTCTCTAAAGTTATTTGTTTATAGGAAAAAAGCAAAGAAAAACCAAAAAAAGATTAGCTATAAAGACTATAATACAGTTTTAAGTTTTAACAATATAAACAAGAGATATTTTGCAAAGCAAAATATTCTTTCCAAGATGCATCTATCAAATAGAGTGGAAGAACTGATATATGTGTCCTACAGGACCATGGGTAGGCCCAAAACAGTTGAGGTTCTATTTGACCCATCGAATAGTTGCCTCCATGGTTGAAATTCTATTAGGCACAATTGATGCTTGTTGATATTTCTCTTGGGCAAAAAACACATTCACCAAAATATATCAATGTTTAGACTTGAATTCCTAACTGCCCATATAATGACCTACATTTGATTCCGGCAGGCCTAAGAGATAACTATATAAGTATCCTAACTTTGATTAGCTTAGGATTTCCAACAAGATATACAACACAATAGATATAAATTATCATAGACCCTAGAAAACATACAACACAATTCAATCAAAAGTTCTCTGGATAAATTATGATCAGCACATGCTTTCAACAAGACATCTACGAAATATTGTTTTAGGTTTTAGATGTTATTTCAGTGCATCCCAACCAAAAATTGTGAAATTGCATACCTTGATCGTTAGAGCAGTGATCGAGAGAACCTCAATATAAGGGTGTGCTTGGAGCACTGACCATTTAGGAGTTGTTTTACACATTATGATTACAACTATAAATACGTCACCCAACGTTTGTTATAGAGAAAAACAGCCACTCCTCACTGTTTAGACACAAAATGTTAATACAATGAGTTAATACCACAAAATGTTTAGACACAAGTTTTAGGTCCCCAATCATTTTGCTTATCAGAAATCACGGGTCCGCTATTTGCGCAATGTATCCTTCTGTGCACATGACTGTTGGGACACACCCATCAAGTGTTGAAGTTCGGGACATTGTTCTAATGGAGTGCAAGAGCCTTGCCCAATATCTATCCCCATGTGGGTGACTCTACTTGGCCACATGCTTTCTTCCATTTCTCAAACATCTTGTATAGTCTAGTAGGCCAACTCAAGCCATTTCCATCCTGCATGAAGTACACTAACTCTTGCAAAGATTCCTTTTTAGGACCCATTCCACATCATCTATCACATATTAACAATAAGTCATAGTGATCTTGAGGTGCATATGTGCCAAAGTTTACTTGGGTAAATCTTGATACAATGATACATGATTGGTGGAATTACCCATAAAGCATGATGGTTTGAATCACCCATAAATCTTGCATTATCTCCAGTAACGCCAAAAGTTAGCCTGAATGGAACTTAACATGAGAGCATCAATGTTTGATGGAATTAACCCAAAGGCGTCATGATTTGATGTTCATACATGACAATGTGGCCCATTGCATGCATCGTTATTAACATTAAAAGTTAATCATGATGGAATTAAACACCAGGGCATCATGATTTGATGTTCATATATAGCAACGTTGCCCATGCCATGTATTTTGTGTAGGACAAAAGTCAGTTTTAATGGATCTAACTAATTAGGTCATGATTTGAAGACCATATATGACAATATTGCCCATACCATGTATCTTTGCTTAGAAAAATAGTTTTTATTAATGTGATAAGCTATAAAGTCCATAAACCTCGATGAATCATTATTAGATGTTCATATCTAACAATGTCTCCGTAACATGCATTTTTATAACACCAAAGTTAGTAGTTACCCTTGATGGAATTAACCATCAGGTGTCATTATATGTTGATATACAAAATACAGAGCTAACATGTTGTTTTAGTAACACCAAAAGTCAGTCTTGATGGACTCAACCACGAGGGAAAATAAATATGTTCGCATGTGAGATTTACCTTAAGTAAATTTTATCACGATAAATGTTAGCTAGTCTTGATGTAGTCGAGTATAATGTAGCATGATTTGATGTTTATCTCTAACAATGTTGTTCCTAGAAATCTAGAATGAATGTTTTTTGGTTGAACAGCAAACTTTATTGATGAGCATAGCTAGAAGCAAATGCAAATTACAAATTTACAATGACATTTTACATTCCAAATCATCCTAGAATGAATGCTCAATCCTTTGTGACCTCTTTCGTCGTCAAAGTAACATGTTTTTCGGCTCACTTTGCAGGTTCACCTTAGTCCAGAGTCCAGACTACCTACAATTAATAACAGGAAGCTATATCGATTATGTTCAGTATCATGCTAATAGTACTAGACCCCATGACCGTTGCAAAATCTGTAGTCAGATCATATTATTGTTGATGAAACGAGTTGTTTTGCGAAAGTTAAATGAAATCTAGAACTTCGATCACTAAAAACTCGATGCACACAAGTTGAACTAGGCCGGTTTACCTATGTCCACCCCTATGTGTGACATCGATCAATCGCCATTGAATATAGTATGTTGAACGTACGCGTGTGTTGTTTGTTCAAATAAGTCTCTTTCCGAAGTCCTTAACCATATAAATTATACGATCAATCATGAAAGAGAATATTATATCTTCCTTATACCTTTATTTAATAGGCTCCTATTAGCTTAGAAAGAGAAACATATATAGCTTGGTGTCAATCTATTTTGATAATTATATAGTTCATTTTTGTTCATGAAAGTAGTCTTCTTACTCTTAGGATTATCTTGAGGGTACGTAAAGGTATGATGTATCTAAATTTTACCTCTCTTATATCTCGTTCCGACAAGATCGAAAATTGCTGTTTTTGTTTTTGTTGTAAGATGAATTTGACGAGCTAAAGCAAGGTAAATTTATGTTAGCACCATCACACAAATGTCAAACAAATATCGCTTTCTTAGTATACATATCTAACTAACTCTAGTGGATACATGAAACTAGTTGGGTTTGTGCGCATTGTCCCAAGTGCCTACTCTTATAATGGAAGTCAATTTTTATCCAATGGATAATAATATAGTTGTCGTGTATCAATCGACAGATTTATATTAATCTATATGAAAAATATATTAAGCTATTAATTCTATATATGGTTAGATTATTTGACTATATTCAATGAGTAATTGAGTATCAAATTGTAGATTTTTATATGAATATTATGTCATGTTAGGTTATATTCATATTACATAGTGTGATCTTCATGTTAGTGTTGATTTCAATGTTGTTATGCAAATGTATATGTAAGCAGGAGTTGTTTACAATTATGCATCACAATAACTCAAGGTTTATTTGATGAATGACACTAAACTCTCTCGTTGTCATTTTTTTAAAGTGACTTAGAATTAAGATCGTAACCATGAATTTTAGATGCATCTATATAACTATATATATCTCCTTATTATTTCTTCTTCCTTGCTTGATATATGTGGCTAATTTTTTTTTTCTCATTCTTCTCATTTTAATAATTTCTCTCGATAGATCACTTCTCAAGTAACTCATGAGTGAAGCTACTAAACATGGGATTTAGACCCTCAATTTTCTATGACCTTTTATATATGGAGTTGATCACACGTCTGTCTTTTCGACCGTCATCTTAAGGGATACGATTATGTATGACCCTAATTAGTCAATAAATGTTAAATAATTATAACTTTCGACCTCTTATGTTTTAAAATTTTGGCCTATAACTTGTATTAAATTAAGCCCAATATGTTAAGTACATAAGAAACATATTATTTTCATGAAAAAAATAGCAAATATTAAGTTATTAAACCCATTTATAAATGTGTGTAGAATTTTTTTATCACTAACCATTTAAACATTTGGATTTTGAGTGGATGTTTAACTTTCCACAATCAAATTTTCTCTTTTTGGCATTAAAAATTACAGAGATATTGATTTAAAGATGCCTTAGTTTTCCAAAAAAAAAATAAAAAAATGAATGTAAAACATAAATTTCAAGAACAACTTACTATTTGTAGAAATAGACAATATGATAATAATGTTGACAATGAAATTATAAAACTCCAGAAAAGATTTTCAGAACTAAAGGTGTTTATTAAATGGATTAAATTGAAAACCACCTGACTCCAATGTGACTACGGTTATTTGGTTTCGATAAATGGGGCATCGGTCGGTTAATTGGTCCTGACCGAGATACAAAATTGGTTTTGAATTGAATTTGGTTATGGAAAATAAATAGAGGCCATCCGAAACTGACAGTATAAGAGTACCTTTATTTTAATTTGAAACCACTGCTACAAAATCATTCTTCTATAACACAAGAGCATCGATATTGTTCTATATTTGATTGGTTCTCGAGTTAATCTTCTAAACATAAACTTTTGTTCATCTGTTGGCTGATTTGCTAACTTGCTGTTTGTCCATAGCACATAAAGTTCAAGTGCTCTAATTCAACAAAAGTGTAGACGGCGAACACCTCGACCCCGGTGTGTTTTTGCACCAGCCATCGTCCACCCCACGCGAATAGCTCGAAACTCTCCAGCAGTCCATATATTTTATGGAGGTAGGTACCTATACGAAGAAACGCCAGGATGAGACTTGAACTTGGATCAATCGACTCAAACACAAGTCTTTCCAATCATTGGACTAACGCTTCATTGGTTTCAAGTGCTCTAATAATCACATATATATATATATATATATATATATATATATATATATATATATATATATATATATATATATATATATATATATTATATTGTATTGTTGTTTAGTTTTCAAGAATGTATCGATAGCCAGATAACTAAAATCACAATAGCAAGACTAGTAATTCATATAAGTTGTTTGCCTATTTCACTTATTTGGATTTTCGGGCCTCCTCGAGAGATAATTTGGATGCTTTGGATTGGTTTTGGTTAGTATGTAAACGAATCTGACTAACACGAACGGACGAAGCCTTGTTCATGTTCGCTCGCTTAATTTTAACCGCACAAATAAATGGACACGAACACTAACACGGATGGATTTTCTTATTAAAAAAGTAAAGTAACTCCCAATACCGCCTTCCACGGGTTATGGGTACCAAATACCGCTTCCGGTGTTTGGGAGAGGTTAGATGTAGACAATTTACCCCTACCCAAGGTAGAGGGCAACTTCCAGGTTCTACCAAGGTAGAAATGACCTCCGCCTTTGTAGGAGTGAGAATCGAACCCGACCTCCCTCGGTTGAGAGGCGGGTTTTCAACCGATCCAACCCTACTTGTTTTCTTATTCATGTTCGCTTATTAAAAAAATAATAAAAATGAAGTTGTCCATGTTCGCTTATTAAAACACTAAACGAACCATGAACGAACATAAATGAATGTAGAAAACAAATATAAACTTTATTAAACTATGCATAATATTTTGTTTTATAAGTGTTGTTTTGTTTAAACAAACTCGTTTTAAAGATATAAAATTAAAAGATATGATTTATGACGTAAACAAATAAATGAACATAAACGAGCATTAATAAACACATAATCGGACGTTCATGAACATAAATGAACGGACGTGACTTTTGTTCATGTTCGTTCGTTTAACTAAACGAACGTGAAACATTGTTTATATTTGTTCATTTAATAAATAAACGAACATAAACGAACTTTTTATTGAAAAGTTCATGAAATGTTCACTGATTATTTCTTACACATTGTAGATCAAGTTAACTCATCACTAAAAAGTATATTTTACCAGTTTAGTGTGTGAAGGTGTTACCTTATTAATGCTTGTTTTAAAACATTTTATTAGTATTATGTAATGTATGGGTCATTATGGGTAGAATTCGTTTGGGTCAAAACTCTTAACCCAAACAGCCCATTAGTTTTAGTTAATGCCGGTATGGCAGTTATGTAAATGACGGTTACAAAACGGTTATCTTGGTGAAACGTCACATTGGTTGACTCTTGTAGAATGGTGTCGTTTCACAAGATATAAATAGCCTAGGAACTTTGTCAAATGTAATTAAGTCCTTTTATATATTTACCGTTTCATTGATATTCATTTACAAACAAACACAACCAAACGTTGCATACAAATATGTCAAACATCAAACGATGCTAGAGTGCAATTGTCTTCAAACAAAACCGTGAAAAGACCCCAACAATGGTATCGAGCTTATGTTCGATTCTCGAAGAAGCAATTGCAAATGAAAAATAAAGCACCCTCAATACGTATTATCTACAACGAAAGCCCAACCCATTACCCCAAAGTGGTCAAACACAAAAGTACATATCCCCGAGGAAAACAATTACTTAAAAGAAAATGGAGGAAGTTGTTTCGCTCAACGCCACAAAACCAAACACCCATTGGGAAGCGCTTATATTAAACAAGTTGGAGAATCAAGCAAACTGTCTAGAAAAGATAGGCGCACGTTGCTATATTTGCAAGAAAAGAGGGCACGATTTTGAAGTGCACAAAGGAGAAAAAGGCTCATGTGATGTAAAACATGGAATCAATTGCCACTGAAACTGCAAACCCAGAACCTTTCAAATACCAACCAGAAACTGTGCATGTGACATCAGACTACATGGTTGAGGGCTCTGATTTGAACAACTGGGATGATATATGGTATGTCAGTACTATATACAAGAAACATATGTGTCCCATGAGGCATTTGTTCAAACGTATGATTCAGAGATTCAAAGTGGAAGGGACAGAAGAGAGGGAAAAGAAATTTATAGTTTCATATGGCATAGGAGAAGCATATGTGATGACAAGAGAAGGGAGATTGGTAATACCGAATGTGACTTTCACACCAGAAGTTACATTGAATATTCTAAGTTTAGAGCAATTGGAAACCAAGGATTCATGGTAAGTTATGAAGGAAATAGATGCAAGATTGGGTACATGTTCAACAACATGGAAGAAGACTTGAATATGAAAATACATTAGAAGCGTAAAGGAAGAAAGTATCAAAGAAAGTCATGATGATTCTTGATGGGTATTTTAGATCATCGATCTTGATGAAGAATGCTCCCTGATCAAAGGCATGGAAGAAATGAATATGGACAGTAAAGGAGATCATGATTATGTAGATAGTTAGTATCTAAGCATCAATGAGACTTTGTACTTCATGAAGGTAAACACGTTTAAGAGATTTATTGCATTCCTAGATTTATTGAAATCAGACAAATTGGTATATGCAAACTGGGAAGTGTTTAATGGAAAATTCATGGAGATGCTAGACTGGTTTTATATAGGATTCTTAAGGCAACAAGAATTAGGAGAATTACCACCATATATAGGGCCAATTAAGATTGATTTACTAGCCTTATATAAAACTGTTGATACACTGGGTGGGTTCATGAATGTTATTTTCAATGGAAATTGGCATCAAGTTGCAAGAATATTAGGATTGGCTCATGAACATTCTGAGGCAGTAAAAGAAATGTACAAAGAGTACATTGGCATGGTTAAGGTATATTATGAAGAAGCAAAGAGGGTGCAAGGAAAGCCAAATGATGAGGCAGAGAATGGCAGAGATACTGCAGACATTCAGTGGCCACAGGATGATGCACAGGTCATTGCAGAATTACCAAAGATACCAGAAGGAACTCCAAAGAAATGGAGCATGATCGTCAAGGAGATACATATATGGAAGAAGCCAAGAATGGAAGCAAGTATGAAGATGCAATGGAAGGCATGGATGAAGTAGCAAAGATGATTTTGAAATCATCACTTGAAGATCAAACCGAAAGCAAGTGGGCTTTGGCATTAACGCATTAGAGGAGAATGTTACCTTATTAATGCTTGTAATGCTTGTTTTAAAACATTTTATTAGTATTATGTAATGTATGGGTCATTATGGGTAGAATTCGTTTGGGTCAAAACTCTTAACCCAAATGTTCATTAGTTTTAGTTAATGCCAGTATGGCGCTTATGTAAATGACGTTACAAACGGTTATCTTGGTGAAACGTCACATTGGTTGACTCTTGTAGAATGGTGTCGTTTCACAATATATAAATAGCCTAGAACTTTGTCAAATGTAATTAAGTCCTTTTATATATTCATTGATATTCATTTACAAATAAACACAACCAAACGTTGCATACAAATATGTCAAACATCAAACGCATGCTAGAGTGCAATTGTCTTCAAACAAAACCTGTGAAAAGACCCCAACATAAGGCATTTTTTTTTTTTTTTTTTTTTTTTTTAACTTCGTTTTAGGTGGTTTAAGGCTCGCCAACTAAAATGATATGTTTTCATACGAACCCACTCCATATACTAAAGGTAAACTTTGTCGACATAGCATTCTAAATGGATAAATTACTTAATTACCATAGTTGGGTAATCACAAGTGGCAAATAACAACCTCTATTCCACATCCACCTTCAAGATTACACCAAGTGTGTGAACCGGATATATTAGCACCATTAACGGGTATTCATGCCCCATATGTTAAATGATCAAAATACCCTTCATGCACCCAAGTCATCACCCCTTCATTATTATAAATAAAGACCCACATAGTTCACATTTTCATAAACCACTATAAAAGACTTTACAACTTTGATCATACTAGAAACCCAACAAAATGCATATTAAAACATATCATATTATTGTGGTGTTTCTCTTCTTATGTATCTCTAGTGTTACTTTAGCATACAATCCTAAAGGTGGTAGAAAGACACTTGTGAACCACATGTCCACCTCAAGCCCAAGTGCGGCTACTGGATCAGGCCATGGTCCAAACTGGGACTATAGTTGGGGTTATGGTTCAAGCCCTGGGAGTGGCTATGGTTACGGCTCAGGGTCAGGCCGGTCGGCTAATGGATTTGGTAAGGGTTATGGATTTGGTTATGGTTCAGGAAGTGGTAGTGGGAGTGGTTCGGGCTCAGGTTATGGTTATGGTTCTGGTGGTGGTGGAGCTTATGGAGGTGGGCATGGTTCTGGCAGTGGTGGTGGAGGAAACCATGGATAAAGGAACTCGAGCCCTTGTGTTATCATCTATGTATGCTTCAATAGTGTAATAACTTGAAGGTTGAATAAGGTAACTGTGTCTTAGCAATCTAGATGTGTAATGCTATGTACTGTGGTGTGCAAGTACGTGTGATTGTAATTGTGAATGTGTTTATATATAATGTAGAGATGATCAAAATATATAGTTATGATCATCCTAAGTTATCATACATGCATATTTAACTTGTGTTTTTCTAGAGATTTTCCTTCATAATGTTTTTTTTCCTCGAGTGTGCGCTTTTCCCTTCACAATTCATTCTCTTTCTTGTTAGTAATATTATCACATTTGACATGAATTGAAATTAGACAATTTGCAAAGAACCTAAGAAGAAAATAATTTGTTTTGAAGATTATGTATGCTAAGAAAATACTAAGGTACTTCCATAAAAACATGGTGTCTTATATGTACAAGCTAAGTTTCTTCTCGCGCTTATATGCTACTGTGGGGATGTTATATTAGTTTGCAATCCAAAAGTGAACTCCAAGTTCAATTTTGGACATATATACTCACGGGCGGACCTAGAAGCTACCTGGAAACCGATGGATGTTCGTTTCCTAATGTAACTTTTCGTTAAAAATCACAATTTCTCCAAAATGAACATGGTCCTGAAATTATATGTCGCATAAATATAAGCATGTCTTGTTTACGTAGTCCACTAATATGTCACAAAAAATTAATACATGTGTTCTTAATGTGTTTACCAGTTTTGACGAAATCGTATCTTCTAATTTATTGTTATTTCCTTTATACTCGTAAAAAAAATTGTGCAACTGATGATTTAGATTTCTAGGTCCGCCCTGTATATACTTTTCTGAGACCGATTGGCCGGTGGGGCGTAGGTCCAACCGTCCAAGTGTGGTGATAATTCCCATCCACTACTAGATAATAAGGAGAAAACAGTAGTCGCTAGTAAGGAAGTGGGACAAGGAAGCGGTAGTGGGCAATGATAGTTACTAGTAGCAAGGAAGGAGGAGGGCACTGGTGTGTCAACAGACCAATATTTTTCTAACTTCAATTTAGTTAGGTATAAATAAATGTTCAGAACTTTTATACAGCTTTTGGATATAATTTTACTATTGAGTAAATTCTTTAGCTGTTACTTTTTCTTTCTAAGTTATGTTTTCCATATTTCCAAAAATAACCTGTAGATCACTAGCTGATAAGCTATGATGGATTATGAATGGTAGAATAAATTTCTATCTAAAGCATGCACTGAATTGCTTTATAATGTTGCAGATAATAATAGGCTTGAAATGAATCGGATGCACACGGACAAAAGGCTGGTTCATATTCGTTCACTTATAGGGACGTTCTTGTTCATGTTCATTCATTAAAAAATTAGGTGGTTTGTGTTCGTTTATTAAGATGTTAAACGCAGATAAATGAACTTATAAAAAAAATAACATATTCAAAATGGATATAGCATTTCTTTTATGCGTGTTAGTTTGTCTAAATCTGCTTATTTTACTAAAAATGTATAATAAATTAAACGACATTCAACCATATACTAATAAATATACATAAATGAACATTTACAAACGTATAATGGAATGTTTAGAATATAAAGTGAATGAGCGAGGCTTCTGTTCGTGATTCTCGTTTATTTAACTCTACGAACACAACATTTTGTTCACGTTTGTTCAATTAGTAACTAAACAACCATAGAAGAACATTTCGAACTATTTATGAATTGTTCACTAAATGTTCAACTTATTTAAAACCTTAAGCTATTGCCAAAATAATTTAATTTCATGAATTCTTATCTCTTACAGAAAGCAGTAGACCTCCTAAGAACTTAAGGTTCGAGAGATCATTGAGATAAAAGATGACAAAAATGACCATGGTGACTGTGATCCAATGAAAATATCTTGCTAAAAAAGAAAATGCGTTTCAGATCAAATTAAAAGATGTGACAGTGATGATGGTAATGGTCTATGTATTTCAGTTTTGAGAACAAAGTGAGCTAGTTCATTTTTTATGGCAGTCTAGATGAAGATTATGTAAGGTGATATTGGTGATAAAATGGACAAAATAGAATGTGCTAAAAGAATTTGCATCAAATTCTTTCACCACATCCTTTTCCGCACCCGTCTTTCTTTGGGTAAATCTATGAATAACTATAAAAGAATATTCGTAGTCCTTTTATTGTCACTATCAAAATACATTTAGCACTGGTGTCATCGTTGTTACCTCTTTTAACTTGTTCTGAAACTCGTTTTCCTTTTATGAAAATAATCTAGTTCTCATCAAATCCCAATCGACGTGGTCTTTGGCAACACCAACAACATCATAATCATTTATTCCTTTTTCTTAAACTATGGGGTTGGTAGCAATCTACTGATGTCCGTTATAAATAAAAATTAATAAAAGTTGAGCCATTCGACTTGTTGCCATGTTCTCCGTTCCCGTACTCTGACTTAATAATCAATGAGTAGAAAACCATTGTTGCATATCGACATTGTAACACCCCCAAAATCACAATGTGACAGCGGAAGACTATTTGGGGTATTACTTAGAGGATCATAGTCATAAGTTATAGAAAACGACTCTAAAGAGACGTTTTTAATAAAAGTTGTTACCATTTCATAAAACTCAGTGTTTTGGGAACACAAAAGGAAATACCACATGTTTTGAAATTACATAAAGATAGTTTAAACGCTATTTAAATGATAACTTTAATTGAAAACAACACCACTTCAAGCATCCCATGACGTCCACTCTACGCCTTCATGATATTCTAATTAGTACCGAGATGAACATGTTTAAAAGATCAACAAAAGTTGAGTGATATTCATAGGTTTAAATAAATGGTTGAACACAAGTAAGAGATGATAATTGCTTCAATACAATCACCATGGAAAACATAGATTATTATTATGCGCTAAGCTCATGACACCAAACTAACTGCATACACCTAATTATCGTGTAAGTAATAATATTGCCCTCGAGATGGAATTGCCAATTCCATAGTTAACCAATATAGTGCGCCCGGTTATTTCCGATAACCGAGTCGGGTCGTTAATTCCCATAGTACTATCCACAATATTCGCTCACCGCAAGTGATTAATGGTTCATGATGTGGGACTTATGGCATGCAACTTAGGCTATAATAATAATGATCAGCAAAGATACAATTTAAGAAAAGACTTGTGTTCTAGTTTATAGCATGCATCTCTCTCGCGGGGTTTGAAAGAAATAAGTAAAGGCGAGGCTATGAACTCACCTTAGCAAGGTAGTATCCGAGTAGTAAAAGAGTCAAGTAAATGATGCACCGAGTACCGTCACGCGACCTATAATTGTATACCAATACTTTAATTAATACCTTTGCATTTTGTCTTGGTAATATTTATATACACCAGAAGTTTAAGTTATTTATGTTGTGTGTCGTTTATTATCGAACATGATTAACCTTGGCTCATGGAAGTGCTTAGATATATACAAAGTATCAAAGACGAGTGAGTCGCGGGTTTGTCGTAACCGAAAGACGATGTACGGAATATATCAAAATTTTAAAAAAGAATAGACGCATTTAAATTATAAAGATGTCGCTTAATGTTCATATATATTAAGTTAAATGAGAAAAGTAATAGTTTTATCATAAAAGTAAAAATAAATTTTGTTTATAAATTATGGTGGTCTTCTTAGAAAATTAGGTATGATTTGTATATATCTTAAATACATGGGGTAACTGTAACACCCCAACCCGACAAGGGTAGAAGTGTCACATTCGGTGTCATATCGTAACATACAAATAAAATATTTACAAACGGAAACCTTAAAATGAAGTTTCAAATCATATAAACAATTGATCGATAAAGAAAATACAATATCCAAAATGAAATAAAATCCTAAAACAAAATTTCTTCAAAATAAGCCCCAAAGTACTATGGTACTAGGATTGGTCCACTAAGATACTCTAACTCTCACCCATCGAAGCCCATCTTCAAACCTAAAACCCGCCGCAGAAAAGAAATGCGGTGAGCTTACAAAGCCCAAAGGAATGATATAACAAAACGAAAACTAAGCAAAAAGAATACGAAATGAAATAAAGAAACGAATAACGAAGTCACAATGGAATGAGGATAATGAATCATCGAGGATTCTGGAAACACGCATACGTAAACCGAAGAACAAACAACAAATAAGAACAAACACATAGCATATTGATGACACAAACAAGCACATCATAATCAACGTGCAATTAATGAATCGGCAATTTAAGTACATATAAGTCAAACGAATACCGAAAGCTAGCGTAAACAACTACTAGAAGTAAACATGTCCTTTACACAAGTCAATTAATCTACATTTAACACACTTATCCAATATCGTAGCAAGTGGAACAATAGCACCAAACGCGGCAAATACACATACAAATAGAAAACATGAGGAAACTATAACTAAATAAGCAAAAGACATAGCATAGCAATTAGCAAGTTATCAAGTCGATATCATAAGTTAAACCATTTCCCGATCAAACTTTAGTATAGACAGAATTTAAACATGGCGATCAAACATAAGCGTATACGAACACCAACGGATAATCAAAGTTCACGAATTATCTCGAACAATTATACATAATGAACTTACGTAACAATCAATTATACACTAGCATAATCATCATACGATCAACAAGGAAACATAATGGTAAACTAACATATAATCGATGACAACATGCGAATCACATTTAAGCATATTAATCGTATCCTAGCATGGCAAACCAGAGTCACATAAACATGTCAAAGCATAAACACAATCAATAAACATATAATAATTCAGTATGTAAATGGAAACATTGACAACACGGAATCATAAATGTAATATCTAACACGTAAACAACAGACACAGATTTAGTTATCTACCACGAGCCCGTAACATATCATATCGAAGTAACTTTCTTATTCGGAGGGCGACTTAATACCTTATATAATACGAGGGAGACCTCAATAACAAATGGAGTAGCTAGCTCCCTGAATTTGTGAAGACGCCAGACAGCACACCTACATCATTCACCGCATAAATCATATCGATAATGATCAAATCTAGGATGCATCCATACGCCCAACGCATGATAGTGGCCATACTATCAATAAACAGATAATGTAAAGAGACGTGGCGAACATCACTCTACTTCCCTAGAGTCATGTCGGTGCATCATCGACACGGACATGGAACCCCATGACTAGTGAAATATTGGCTCGGTGTCAAACTAACTTAGGTCAAACAGATTGTCATAAATGACACGATCATAATTCATCCTAAAGGTCAAACAGATTTACAAATCGAGTTTTCATATCATAAGTTCAAATCGACGCTTCATGGTTCAATAAATGAGATTTCGGATAAGCTACGGATCAAACAAATAAGAAAGGGTTCATATCAAATGTTCGTAAATCAAAGGTTCATATCACACACATATCATACGCTCATAATCGAGGTTCATAATCGATGTTCATAATCGAAGTTCATAATCGAAATTCATACTCAAACATAGCAAGGTTCAACAAATGTAAGTTCGACAAACAGAGATTCACATAAATGTAAGGAATCATAGCAATGGCATAGGGAACCCTAATAATTGAAATAGAAAAGCTAACGAAAAGAAAACGCCATAAGGAACCTTTACTTGAAAAGGTCGTAATATCTGTATCTTTAACGCAAATGAGGGAAAAGCAAATGAATGAACGAACACGAAGATACGACGCCACGCCTTCTTCAATGAATCTACACGGATTACGATTCGTATAATACTTATTAGCTCCTTTTATAAGCTTCTTATGCCTTTGTAAGTGTTTTACTTATTAGTATCCTCTTTTAATCTTTCATTTTCTTAAATTCACATATGGACCAGACTTTAGCGATTTTTATAAAATACTTACTTAGCTCAAATGAAATCAAGTAAAATCCCAGGGGTTCCCATATGAGTTAAAAGACTCTCCAAAAATTTATGGGTTCTATCTCCATGCTAAATGGCCTATGGAAAATCACAAGTCCAGACCTATCCAGAAAGTGATCAGAAAATACACCTTAAAAGTTTAAACTTATTGGACCTGTTTAGACACCTTGGAAAAATTCCCAAAACTCCCAGAAATTCATTTATATCCTAAATGTCAATCCTGTAAAAGGAGAGCTCCCAATTCCTTATGGTTTGAAAATGAAAATCAAACAATCCAACCAAATTTCGTACCCGCTTTTCTCGCTTTGACACTTGATCTTGTAAAATTCAAAAATACGACTTAGACAACTCCAAATTCGACCAAACCACTTGGAAAACTTAACTAAGACATAAAATAAACTTTTCCCACAAAAACCCAGATTATTGCACTTATAAAATTGGATCTATAACACACACAAATTCGACATAGGATCTGTCCAGCTTTAGGGTTTATTAAAACCAATATAAGCACATGTTTAACCTACCCAAACGCACCCATGACCCATGTAAGCCACACAACCTGATTTAATATCATCATATCAAGTTTACACTTCCATATTTTCAGTCTTACAAAAATTATATACAACCTTTAACCACCAATAACCATTTTATACGCCCATAAATTAATCAAACGAACCCTAGGTTTTCATCACACGACAACATCAAAGAAAATGGAAAGGAGATGGAACGAGATAATAGTTATGTTACCCTAGTAGCGTACGTGAAAGAGACAAGATTCAAGCTTCACCAAACCATGACAAGCCTTCCTTGGCTTCAAGACCCACGACATCACCATCAAACCCCACGAGCAGCTTCAAAACCCACGACCAAGACCTCCTCTCGAACCACAACGACCATCACCACCACGAATCAATCACACACGATCACGAGTCTTCTTGGAACACCCTTCTTGTTTTGAATTGAATTGGAATGGGGATAATACATGGTTGCCGTCCTTTTGGGTAGAGAGGATATTAGGTTTCTTTTTGTCTCAAGAGTGGAGCGATAATGAAAAGGGAGGGAAAAATACGGTTTTGCTTTAGACGAGCTAAAGAAAAAAATGGGCCAAGTCCAATCTC
The DNA here is from genome assembly GCA_022545495.1 of Chrysanthemum lavandulifolium. Taxonomy (NCBI): domain Eukaryota; kingdom Viridiplantae; phylum Streptophyta; class Magnoliopsida; order Asterales; family Asteraceae; genus Chrysanthemum; species Chrysanthemum lavandulifolium. The sequence goes on from CM040244.1 coordinate 88,605,992, forward strand.
CATATTATAAACTAGATGGGCTTTTACATTTAAGTTAATATCCCTTGTAAGTTAGTAAATTTCGTTCATGTAATGTATAAATGTGTAATGAAATTTAAATGTAAACGTAAATAAATCTCATATATTTTGGCGAACAATTTCTAAGGTAGGTTAAATTTACTTTAACTCGAGCTTGAAGGGTTTTACGAATTTATAGATATTAGATAGAGGGGCAAAATAGTTTTTCACGATTTATGATTTTTAGGGTTTTACAACTCTTCCTTCTAAAAGAAAATTTCGTCCTCGAAATTGAATAAGACGGAACCGAACAAAAACGAATCGGACTTCGTAATTTCAAGGAATAGAGCAAACGCGAAACTTATTTTAGAACAAACAGATTCTTGTCGAACATTCATACTTATACTTTTCGTAAATCAATTCAACAACAATTACTTATAACAGATAATCATATACTTATCAAAGTAATGGCAGATAACATATGAGATGCGTAAAATCAAACAACACACTCTAACTTATTCGGTATCTAATGATGAAAACAACATATGCATAGATGTAACTAATCCTAACGGTCTTACTAATCGCAAGTATACGGAGACATACGAACTCGTAAGCGTATATAGCAATCTATAGGTTCACACGGATCATAACGATTTCGGATTCCAAGCGCATAAAACTTATATATAACAGCTTGTCAATGAGAATCTCGAAAGAGGTACAAAATTTCAATCGAACATGAGGAGCGACAAATAATGATACAAGTCAAAGTCCATTCACGTATCAACCATGTGCATTTCCCAGACGTCATATGATTTCAATAAGTTCAAATTATATGATCTCGGTATTATCACGCTGATCAAAGGCCATAATACTTGCATCACATAACAAGTCCTTATTATCATCATATTCGCCTCGGTCATGACAACCCACATAACTAATATCAAAACAAAACATATCACATACAGATAATAAGCAACATAATCAAACAGCGATCACATACATACCACATATATTACATCACACAAATTACCATATTACCAAACAAACGAGGCCACCAACTTGCATAAACGGTTCCTCATGACTCATTATCGCGGGTCCAAAAGAAAACCGAGATATACCGAATGCTAAACGATAAAACTTCACGATTCAAACCGAGTTCGAACGAATCAAAGAAAAGTAATGCCGATCAAAATCGCGTAGCAAGATATCAAACCGCCTCAAAACGCGTGACAAACGAATCGAGTAACACACGTCGCGCCAAATCATATGAAGTAGATGAACCTTCCACCACCGGTTGAATCATGTCTTCGTCAAGGCTTTTGGTTGATTCGTCCGGCTTCCTCCGACAAAGATCCCGATGTCTCCAAAGAAGACGGCAATGGGCGCGGCTTCGCTTCACGAACCTCTCCAAGACAGGATCACAGCAACAACACAGTTCGGCACCATCATCTTCGGCTCCGCGGGTAGTCTCGCATCCGACGATCGACAAACGGATGTGCGAAGACAAAATAATAAAATTGATGCGAAAAGAGGAGGCCAACTCGGTGAAGACAAAAGAATATCAAGTCAAATCAACGACAACAAAAGGAATCGAGATATCTCAATGCATCGGAAACCTTATGTCTACCCAATCCTCACAGTCATAGCCTAAGCTCTAAGGGTCCTAAAACCTAGAGCTCGATACCATAATTGTAACACCCCAACCCGACAAGGGTAGAAGTGTCACATTCGTGTCATATCGTAACATACAAATAAAATATTTACAAACGGAACCTTAAAAATGAAGTTTCAAATCATATAAACAATTGATCGATAAAGAAAAATACAATATCCAAAATGAAATAAAATCCTAAAACAAAATTTCTTCAAAATAAGCCCCAAAGTACTATGGTACTAGGATTGGTCCACTAAGATACTCTAACTCTCACCCATCGAAGCCCATCTTCAAACCTAAAACCCGCCGCAGAAAAGAAATGCGGCTGAGCTTACAAAGCCCAAGGAATGATATAACAAAACGAAAACTAAGCAAAAGCAAATACGAAATGAAATAAAGAAACGAATAACGAAGTCACAGCGGAATGAGGATAATGAATCATCGAGGATTCTCATGGAAACACGCATACGTAAACCGAAGAACAAACAACAAATAAGAACAAACACATAGCATATTGATGACACAAATCAAGCACATCATAATCAACAGCAATTAATGAATCGTGCAATTTAAGTACATATAAGTCAAACGAAATACCGAAAGCTAGCGTAAACAACTACTAGAAGTAAACATGTCCTTTACACAAGTCAATTAATCTACATTTAACACACTTATCCAATATCGTAGCAATGAACAATAGCAATCAAACGTGGCAATCACACATACAAATAGAAAACATGAGGAAACTATAACTAAATAAGCAAAAGACATAGCATAGCAATTAGCAAGTTATCAAGTCGATATCATAAGTTAAACCATTTCCCGGATCAAACTTTAGTATAGATGAATTTAAACATGGCGGATCAAACATAAGCGTATACGAACACCAACGGATAATCAAAGTTCACGAATTATCCGAACAATTATACATAATGAACTTACGTAACAATCAATTATACACTAGCATAATCATCATACGTATCAACAAGGTCACATAATGGTAAACTAACATATAATCGATGACAACATGCGAATCACATTTAAGCATATTAATCGTATCCTAGCATGGCAAACGGTAGTCACATAAACATGTCAAAGCATAAACACATTCAATAAACATATAATAATTCAGTATGTAAATGGAAACATTGACAAATACGGAATCATAAATGTAATATCTAACACGTAAACAACAGACATCTGATTTAGTTATCTACCACGAGCCCGTAACATATCATATCGAAGTAACTTTCTTATTCGGAGGGTGACCTCGAATACCTTATATAATATGAGGAGACCTCAATAACAAATGGAGTAGCTAGCTCCCAGAATTTGTGAAGACGCCAGACACGACATCATTCACCGACAAATCATATCGATAATGTGATCAAATCTAGGATGCATCCATACGCCCCAGCATGACGATAGTGGCCATACTATCAATAAATGATAATGTAAAGAGACGCAGAACATCACTCTACTTCCCTAGAGTCATGTCGGGTGCATCATCGACACGGACATGGAACCCCATGACTAGTGAAATATTGGCTCGGTGTCAAACTAACTTAGGTCAAACAGATTGTCATAAATGACACAGATCATAATTCATCCTAAAGGTCAAACAGATTTACAAATCGAGTTTTCATATCATAAGTTCAAATCGACGTTTCATGGTTCAATAAATGTAGATTTCGATAAGCTACGGATCAAACAAATAAGAAAGGGTTCATATCAAATGTTCGTAAATCAAAGGTTCATATCACACCACATATCATAATGCTCATAATCGAGGTTCATAATCGATGTTCATAATCGAAGTTCATAATCGAAATTCATACTCAAACATAGCAAGGTTCAACAAACAAGTTCGCATAAACAGAGATTCACATAAATGTAAGGAATCATAGCAATGGCATAGGAACCCTAATAATTGAAATAGAAAAGCTAACGAAAAGAAAACGTCATAAGGAACCTTTTTTGAAAAGGTCGTAATATCCGTACCTTAACGCAAATGAGGAAAAGCAAATGAATGAACGAACACGAAGATACGACGCCATCGCCTTCTTCAATGAATCTACACGGATTACGATTCGTATAATACTTATTAGCTCCTTTTATAAGCTTCTTATGCCTTTGTAAGTGTTTTACTTATTAGTATCCTCTTTTAATCTTTCATTTTCTTAAATTCACATATGGACCAGACTTTAGCGATTTTTATAAAATACTTACTTAGCTCAAATGAAATCAAGTAAAATCCCAGGGGTTCCCATATGAGTTAAAAGGCTCTCCAAAAATTTATGGGTTCTATATCCATGCTAAATGGCCTATGGAAAATCACAAGTCCAGACTGTCCGTAAAGTGATCGAAAATACACCTTAAAAGTTTACACTTATTGGACCTGTTTAGACACCTTGGAAAATTCCCAAAACTCCCGAAATTCATGTATATCCTAAATGTCAATCCTGTAAAAGGAGAGCTCCCAATTCCTTATGGTTTGAAAATGAAAAATCAAACAATCCAACCAAGTTTCGCACTCGTTTTCTCAGCTTTGACACTTGATCTTGTAAAATTCAAAATACGACTTAGACAACTCCAAATTCGACCAAACCACTTGGAAAACTTAACTAAGACATAAAATAAACTTTTCCCACAAAACCCAGATTATTGCACTTATAAAATTGGATCTATAACACACACAAATTGACATAGGATGCTGTCCAGCTTTAGGGTTTATTAAAACCAATATAAGCACATGTTTAACCTACCCAAACGCACCCATGACCCATGTAAGCCACACAACCTGATTTAATATCATCATATCAAGTTTACACTTCCATATTTTCAGTCTTACAAAAATTATATACAACCTTTAACCACCAATAACCATTTTATACGCCCATAAATTAATCAAACGAACCCTAGGTTTTCATCACACGACAACATCAAAGAAAATGGAAAGGAGATGGAACGAGATAATAGTTATGTTACCCTAGTAGCGTGTACGTGAAAGAGACAAGATTCAAGCTTCACCAAAACCATGACAAGCCTTCCTTGGCTTCAAGACCCACGACATCACCATCAAACCCCACGAGCGCCTTCAAAACCCACGACAAGACCTCCTCTCGAACCACAACGACCATCACCACCACGAATCAATCAAACACGATCACGAGTCTTCTTGGAACACCCTTCTTGTTTTGAATTAATTGGAATGGGATAATACATGGTTGCCGCCCTTTTTGGGTAGAGAGGATATTAGGTTTCTTTTGTCTCAAGAGTGGAGCGTACAATGAAAAGTGAGGGGAAAAATACGGTTTTGCTTTAGACGAGCTAAAGAAAAAAATGGGCCAAGTCCAATCTCCATATTATAAACTAGATGGGCTTTTTATATTTAAGTTAATATCCCTTGTAAGTTAGTAAATTTCGGTTCATGTAATGTATAAATGTGTAATGAAATTCTAAATGTAAACGAAATAAATCTCATATATTTTGGCGAACAATTTCTAAGGTAGGTTAAATTTACTTTAACTGAGCTTGAAGGGTTTTACGTAATTTATAGATATTAGATAGAGGGGCAAAATAGTCTTTTCACGCGTTTATGATTTTTAGGGTTTTACAGTAACTATGTGTTAAAATAAATTCCGTTTAATTATGAAATGTTTACTAATTATACAACATTAAGTGTTGGTTGTGTTTTATTATTCGTTTATATAAATATGTTTATAAAATGAAGTAATGTCATGAGTCAATATCGAAAGTAAATGAGTCAAAACAAGTAAACGAAGCGAGTCGAGAACGAGGCGTGAGAAAGATCAAGAAGGCAAGTAATAGTGACTCGATTAGATGACGATTTGGTTATACTTAGTACTATGAAATTTTGTTGTCCCATCCTAGCAAGTTTTACGTTTTGAAAAAATGTATATATATCGTTAGTGTACCAAAATTTAGTGTACCCTAGTTAGGCTCGACGAACTTACACAGTTCGAACCCAAACGCATTGACCCATTTTATTTACCCATTCTCAAAATAAACTTGTCCATACTGGGGCTTATTGGCTCGGCCCAATCTTTGCAAAAGTCCCATTCATACACTCCTTTTACATAACCGAGATTTTATCCCAACTATCTAGTGGTAGCAACAAAAGCACCAAAGAAAATAAACGGGATATGTGTAGGAAGCTTTTTATATATTTGACTTTAACACAAAAACAATGGGAAGTGAAGGTAGCCACACCGAGGTTCGAACCCGAGACCTCTCGAGGTGAGGTGTCACTATAAAAGGAGGGTTTAGTGTCCACCTACTTGTGTCGAATTTTACCAAAAAGAATTATGAAGTCTGGTATATGAGGGTTATTAACAAAAGAAAGAGATGACACAACAGTAAAGACTTAACGTGGTCACACCAAGGCTCGAACTCGAGACTCTTGGTGGTGGTGTCGCACGAGTTGTGTAGGCAAAAAGAAGTCAAAACCAAGTCTACTCTAACAAATGTTTAAGCTTGAACAACTTAACATTCTTACAAAGTTAACAGATTACCACAAGGTTATAACAAGAAATTTAATCCACACTTCCATAAACCATTTTAGTTTTATTAATCCTCACCATACAAGCTCTTCTTAACAACGGAATCAATAAAACTTATATACCAATCGACCAAGAGAGAAAAAAATATACATATATATATGTCGAGAACCTCTACTAATCTAAAACAAGAATAAAGTTTGTAAAACCTTACTATGCCGACGAAGACCGCACTTAGGGGTTCACACAACCTTCACTCCGAATCCGAATCGAGTAACCCAGATGCTAGCTCTCCAAAGCGAACCCTTTTTTTTTGATGATGTGAGTGAGTGGATTTTGTGTGAAACCCTTGGTCATTCGTGGCTCTTATAAAGAAGAAGATGGGGAAACTTTTGACTTGACTTTCGACTTTGGGGATGAGGTAGAAGCCTTTCTTGAGTAACATCACCATGGTGTTGATATTCTTGCTTGTCTCCTTTTGATTTTTGTCTTCAACCGTGACCCATAGGGGCAAGAGATTTGATGAGGACCTTTGATAAGGTGTTGATTTTCTTCAAGGTGCAAATCGAGGAGACTTTAGGTTGAGGTTATGTTGGAGTTTGGGGTGAGAAAGCATTTGGATGGATTACTTCTTTGGAGAAGATGGAGTTGGAAGGAGATGAGGTGTGTGTTGGGAAGGTGAAAAGGAGAAAACGATTTATGATGGAGCGGAAGTGGCGTGATCCTCTAGGGTAGTGGGTAGGATATTTTGATTTTTATTATTTGTATAGTGTATTTAGTGTTATCTTGTATATTTATTTGGTACTGATGTGTTTTATGTTCACTGCTTTTACTTTGTAAAAGTATAATCCTTAACAAGAAAAATATAATACTTATGTGTCCTGGACACGTTTTAAATAAAGTGACACGGTGATATAATTTCGATTTTATTAATTCGCTTTTATTTTCATGTTCTCTTTATTTATTATATTGGTACGCTGTATGGACTCGTAAGACAAGAAAATTTCTTGTGAGACCGATTTAGCTATCGAAAATATCGGGCATGATTAAATAAGACTACTCGGAGGTGCATAAATTTTATGCAAGAAAATGAAATGTACATGCTAAATGCTTAACTTAGATCAAATAACTTTTGATAAATGTCTAGTTCATAAATATAAAGGTTTAAAATAGTGAAAATTTTCGTGTGGCTACAGTACCTACCCTTAAGAGGATTCCGTCCCGAATTCTAGTTTACGGTGGTTGTCAGTTGGATTTGTGAACAGATGTGGGTACTTAACACGCATGGTGTCTTCGCTCCCCACGTGTACTCGGTCCTCTTGGAGTTCCATCTAACCTTGACGATAGGGATGCGACTTTGCTTAAGTCGCTTGACTTCCCTATCCATGATTTCAATTGGTTCCTCGACAAAGTTAAGCTTGTCATCGAGCTTAATTTCTTTTAGTGAAACAACAAGGGATTCATCCGACAAGCATTTCTTCAGATTTGAGACGTGAAAGGTAGGGTGTACTCTACTAAGTTCTTCCGGGAGGTCAAGCTTGTAGGCAACCGGACCGATTATTTCGAGAATCTTGAAAGGGCCAATGTATCGAGGGTGTAGCTTTCCTCGTTTTCCAAATCGAACCTTTCCTTTCCAAGGTGATACTTTCAACATAACTCGATCACCAACTTGAAATTCCATGGGCTTCCTTCTAACATCGGCAGAACTCTTTGTCGATTTCTAGCAATTTTGAAGTCGTTGACGAATTTGCACAATCTTCTCGGTGGTTTCTTGGACAAGTTCAGTCCGAGAGTTGGGCATCTCCAACTTCACCCCAACAAACGGGTGATCGACACTTTCACCATAAAGTGCCTCGAATGGGGCTGTCTTGATGCTTGCGTGATAACTATTGTTGTAGGAGAATTCCACCAAAGGCAAATGTTTATCCCAACCTTTTCCAAAGTCAATCACGCAAGCTCGAAGCATGTCTTCCAAGGTTTGGATAGTCCTTTCGCTTTGGCCATCGGTTTGAGGATGATATGCGGTACTCATATCCAAACGAGTACCTAAGGCCTTTGAAGAGATTTCCGTAGTGTGAAGTAAAACGACCGTCACTATCGAAATGATGGAAATTGGCACTCCATGACGGATACAATTTCCTTCGTATAGTTGAGCAAGGGTTTCCATTTCGTCATTTTCCTTGATGGGTAGGAAATGAGCGGATTTGGTAAGGCGATCGATGATAACCCAAATTGTGTCGTAACCTCTAGCAGGTCTTTGGTAGTTTGGTTATGAAGTCCATAGTGATTCTCTCCACTTCCAAACCGGGAGTTCGGGTTGAGTTAACAATCCGGAAGGCTTTTGACATTCGGCTTTGACTCGAGAATGTGAGACATTTCCACGTGACGTTGTAATTTCAAACTTCATGTTCGGCCACCAATAAAGCTTCTGAGATCTTGGTACATTTTGTCGGATCCCGGTGAATGGAATATTTAGACTTGTGAGACTCATGCATGATGAGTTCCGTATTCCTCCATAAAGTGGTATCCAACTTCTATCGTCAAAACATATGTTCCATCCGATCTTTGCACAAAGCCGCTCTCGTTTCCAAGATTCCAAAGATTTTCTCGTTGGGACGGTTTCGAGTTTGAGCTTCACTTGAGATTCAAGGATTTTTATGGAAGGGTGACTTAATTGTCATTCCCAAGGATCTTACTCAAGAGGTTTAGGTCGATCCTTTCGACTAAGAGCATCACCACGACATTTGCTTTTCCGGGTGATAACGGATTTCACAGTCGTAATCACTAAGCAATTCTAGCCATCGGCGTTGTCGCATGTTTAACTCCTTTTGGTCGAGAATGTGTTGGAGACTTTTATGGTGGGTAAACACCGTACACTTGGTTCCATATAGGTAATGCCTCCATATCTTGAGAGCGAAAACCACGGCTCCCAATTCCAAGTCATGGGTAGTATAGTTCTTCTCATGAGTTTTGAGTTGTCGTGAAGCATAAGCGATCACCTTGTTCCTTTGCATCAATGTCGCACCTAACCCTAGGTGTGATGCATCACAGTAGACCACAAAATCTTTCACTCCATCGGGTAGGGCCAAGATAGGAGCTTCACAAAGCTTTTGTTTCAAGAGTTGGAGGCTAACTCTTGTTCTTCTCCCAAATCAAAATTCTTCTTTTTCCGGTTAGTCTGCTAGAGGTTTAGCGATTTCGAGAATCCTTCGATAAATCTTTGGTAGTAACCCGCAAGACCCAAAATTGGCGTATCTCGGTAGGGGTAGTAGGGGATGACCAATCCTTGACAACCGATTTTGAAGGATCAACATGAAGACCATTACTATCTATCACGTGACCAAGGAATTGAACTTTTTGAATCCAGAAGTCGCACTTGGAAAACTTAGCATACAGTTCTTCTTTCTTGAGTAGCTCTAGGATGGCTTTCAATTGTTCCGCATGTTCTTCTTTGTTGCGGGAATAGATGAGAATGCCGTCAATGAACACAATCACAAATTTGTCCAAGTAAGGTTTACACACTCGGTTCATCAGGTCCATAAACACCGCCGGTGCATTTGTCAAACCAAATGGCATCACTTGGAACTCGTAGTGGCTGTAACGTGTTCGAAAAGCAGTTTTCGGAATATCCTCCTCTCTAACTCTTAGTTGATGGTAGCCAGATCTCAGATCAATCTTTGAGTAGACGCTTGACCCTTGCAGTTGGTCAAACAGATCATCAATCCTGGGTAATGGATAGCGATTTTTCACCGTTAGTTTGTTCAACTCTCGGTAATCAATACACATACGAAAAGATCCGTCCTTCTTCTTGACAAATAAGACCGGAGCTCCCAAGGCGAAGAACTCGGTCGAATGAACCTTTTTCGCATAGCTCTTGAAGTTGGTCGACAGTTCTTGAATTTCGGAAGGTGCTAATCTATAAGGTGCTCGTGCCGGCGCCGCCTCCCAAGACTAGCTCGATTTGGAATTCTACTTGCCGACTGGAGGAAGGCCGTGCAAGTCTTCGTGAAATACTTGAGAAAGTCCCCAGCCACGGGACGCTTTTAGTTGCTTCTCGTCCGCTTTCTCCTTCTCCGTTACTTGTGCTAGAAAAATGTGACATCCTTTTTCTATGTACTTTGCAGTCTTAACGCACGAGATGATGTTCAATCGGGTCTTACTACGATTACCCCAAATGATTAGAGTTTCGTCATCGAGAGGAATGTGAACGACCTTCTCATCGCAGATGATTCTTGCACGATTCTTGGATAGCCAATCCATGCCAATGACAGCATCGAAGCTACCAAGTTGGATAGGCATAAGGTCTATATCGAACGGGTGATTTGATAGGGATAGGTTGCAACCTCGAAGGATAGTGTTAGTTCTACTATTTTCCATCGGCTAACTCTACTTCATAAGTGGTATCTAGGGCGGTTGGGGTGATTTTAACAAGGGTGCAAACTTAGAAGACACAAAACTTTTGTCGGCTCCGTAATCAAATAACACTTTAGCTAAATGATGGTTGAGTGAAAACGCACTGCAACGACATCCGGGTTCTCTTGTGCATCTCCATCTCCCAGCACATAAGCTCTTGCTCTAGCAGGTTGTTGTTGTTATTGTTGTTGTTGTTCCCGCATGACTTTGGGCATCTACTCTTGACATGTCCAACTTCTCACATCCAAAGCAAGTTATCCCAATGGGTTGAAGGTTACTACCAGAGTGTGGCTTCTGCAATCCTTGTGGGTATGGCCCACCTTGTTACACTTCCCACACTTAATGGTACAACGTCCCACATGATGCGAGTTGCATCGAGTGCACAAAGGGTGTGGTCCAAAGATAGCCTCTTCCAAGAGCGGAGTAACAAAGATAAGCTCGCAACTTCTTGCCACGGTTTTGTTGATTGTGGTGATTGTTTCGGTTGTGGTGGTATGGGTTGGGATTGTTGTTGCAGTGTTGGTTGTGATTGTTGCGGCCTTGGTTGTTGTTGTTACGGTTATTGTTGTGATGGAAAGAGTTGTTTGAGGTGTTGCCTCGACGGTCATCAAAATTTCCTTTTGTTGTCGTTATTGCCTTGCATGGATCCATGTTTCAGGACTTGATCCATGAGTTGGTAGGAAATTGTGATCTCTTCTTCCACCGTCTTGGGCTTTGATGCAGTAACATCGCCCTCAATGCTTCGGGGTAATCCCCCAATGAGATTTTCCAAGAACTTAACCTCATCGAAACCATGGATGGGCATAGAGCTTTCAATTCTTGGAAGCGCTTGAAGTAGGTTTTGAGATCATTGCCTTAGTAGTCGATGGTAGAACTCATCTTCCGGCTTGATCTCGGTCCTTGGACAATATTGCTTCATCATCAATTGCTTTAGTTCACCCAAGTGGTTTTGTAGGCTTCTTCCATGCCAATGGGTCAGGCATGAGCCTTCCACCAAGACAATGCATCTTCCACAGAGTACCAAGAGCAAATTTCACCTTGCAATCTTCCGAGCAATCACTTAGAAGAAACACGCTTTCAGATCTTTCGAACCAATGGATAAGGCCAACGCCCTTCGCCCTGAAGAAGGTAGGTTTGAAATTCATGAACTCCTTATATCCACATTTGCGATTCACCACAGCCTTCATTCAGTTGGCTTGATTTGGGGCTTCATTTGTTCGAGCCGCCTCAAGGGTCTTGCGCAGAAAAGCAAGACCAATTTCATTAGTAACCGCATCCGAATTGCTTTCGGGGTCATCTCGGGAGTTTGAGTAGGGGTAGTGGTAGTTCTTGTTCTTGCCATTTTTCTAAAGACATACACTCAGATTTCAGAATCATTCAACATAATTGTGAATTATTATAAAAATGGTTTCATAATAGTCAAGATCATCACATTATATTAATAGAGTATAATCATCATAAGAAAGAATCCCAATATGTTAGAACCACGCAAGAGAATATATATAAATGATCACTTCGATTCACACAAACTGATAAATAAGGAAGATCACCATACATAAGAACATAAAGAAACATCAACCATAATGTCATAGGTCTATCATCCATACATAGTGATACGATAACCATACAATGTTACACCAATAGCTTGTTCGAAAGTTTAACAAAACATGCGATACAAAAGCCTCTATCAGTGCCACAAGCGGCAGGCTAAAATACTAGAAAACTAAGTAGATGAATCACCGATCTAGAGGTCGCCGGTGCGCCTCACTCCAACAGAGGTCACGGACTAGCTCCGCCGATCATCCACCTCTATCTCGCGGCCCAATCTCGCCAAGAGCGTGCTACGAGTCTCCATGATCGCCATCCTCTCGATTGTCGCCAAGACGACCCTCTAACATCTCCACTGGCCCAGTAGCCCTAATCTGCCGACTCATCCTCCTCTCCAACACCGCCATCGCTCCGCTAGATCTCTCGACCGGCACTAACTCTATCAAGCACTCTCCATCGTGATCCTCCCGCGGTGAGATCCCCAACCTCGCCCTCGGTGTTCTCGATCCGGACTAATGGAACCTCATCAACGAATGCCACAACATCCTCAAGCCGATCCTCACCGCAAAGACTCTGGGCAAATATCAATGGAATAGTATGATGAAGGGTTCTCCGTAATGAGGAGAGTCTCAAGAAGAAGAAATGATGCTCTCCAAGCTCCATAGCGCTAGGTGCACCCTCCTCCGACCTCTATCGACTAATGACCGGCATCATGAAGGACCAACGTCTAGCATCGACCCTCCTATGGGCTCCCGGATCAGAGGTACCAAACACAACATGGTGATATGGGTCTGAATGTGCGGGTGAGAAACAGACTCTCTCCCTAAGAGATATCACCGGCTCAGTATGCATCACCAAGGGTGATGATGGACGGGATGAGGATGAAACCGCTACAGTAGTGGTCTGATAGATGAATGTGGTAGGTGGTGGTAGTGGTGAGACAGGTATGAGTGGTGGTGCAGGTGCAGCTGATGGTGGAAAAGCAGAGGATGATGGTATGTCAAAAGGTGGAATGAAAGTGATGGGTGCCCTCACTCGTTTCCGAGCGGTATGCATAAAGGTAGCACCATCCTCACGATAACGGAATGGTCGGGTTAAATGGCGCAGCTCGTAGGGTTTGAGAACCCTAGTTCACCCGCCTTCGCCGCAATGTGTAGTGGTGATGGGCGAAGTAGAAGACACGAATCGGTGCAGAGTATGTCCGATACAATTTGTAAGGTGATAGCAACGTGTGACTCCGGATATCGGTCATAAGTGGGGGACCAAAACGGGCGATGCTCGGTATGGTCAAGGCGGTGGGTGACAACGACTTCACCCTCCTCAAGGGCTCATCTCGGAGGACACAGGTGCAATGAGAGCCGGTGCCAAGGGAGTAGAGGCAGAGGACATAGTATCCTCCATCTCAATGTCGGAGGTCAAGTCGATAGGATGAGTAGCAGTCGACATGGTACTGTAACAACCCAAAAGAAAATATGCACTTATAAGTAAATAATGTCATGCAGTAAATAAGATTTAGTTAGTCGCGCATAATCTGCCACGCAAATCTAAATGCCTAACTAAATGAAAGCTAGCATTATAAGTTTTTATCATGCAAGTTTTACTAGTTATGTAATATCCGCTAAGCGAATCTCATACGTGCAATCGGTACGAAGTAGGCCCGGAGGACGTGAAGTGGTGGTGTAAAACGGTCCATTTGAAAACGTGGTTATAGTCTAATTTGTTTTTGAAAATACAAGTTGGTTCTCTATAACCTAGGCTCTGATGCCAATCTGTAACACCCCCAAAATCACAATGTGACAGCGGAAGACTATTTGGGGTATTACTTAGAGGATCATAGTCATAAGTTATAGAAAACGACTCTAAAGAGACGTTTTTAATAAAAGTTGTTACCATTTCATAAAACTCAGTGTTTTGGGAACACAAAAGGAAATACCACATGTTTTGAAATTACATAAAAGATAGTTTAAACGTTTACGAAATGATAACTTTAATTGAAAACAACACCACTTCAAGCATCCCATGACGTCCACTCTACGCCTTCATGATATTCTAATTAGTACCTGAGATGAACATGCTTAAAAAGATCAACAAAAGTTGAGTGATATTCATAGGTTTAAATAAATGGTTGAACACAAGTAAGAGATGATAATTGCTTCGAATACAATCACCATGGAAAACATAGATTATTATTATGCGCTAAGCTCATGACACCAAACTAATCGCATACACCCACCATCGTAAGTAATAATATTGTTCTCGAGATGGAATTGCCAATTCCATAGTTAACCAATATAGTGCTACCCGGTTATTTCCGATAACCGAGTCGGGTCGTTAATTCCCATAGTACTATCCACAATATTCGCTCACTGCAAGTGATTAATGGTTCATGATGTAAGGGACTTATGACAGAAACTTAGGCTATAATAATAATGATCAAAAAGACAGCTTTAAGAAAAGACTTGTGTTCTAGTTTATAGCATGCATCTCTCGCTGGGTTTGAAAGAAATAAGTAAAGGCGAGGCTATGAACTCACCTTAGCAAGGTAGTATCCGAGTAGTAAAAGAGTCAAGTAAATGATGCACCGAGGCACCGCCACGCGACCTATAATTGTATACCAATACTTTAATTAATACCTTTGCATTTTGTCTTGGTAATATTTATATACACCAAGTTTAAGTTATTTATGTTGTGTGTCGTTTATTATCGAACATGATTAACCTTGGCTCATGGAAGTGCTTAGATATATACAAAGTATCAAAGACGAGTGAGTCATGGGTTTGTCGTGAACCGAAAGACGATGTACGGAATATATCAAAATTTAAAAAGAATAGACGATTTAAATTATAAAGATGTCGCTTAATGTTCATATATATTAAGTTAAATGAGAAAAGTAATAGTTTTATTATAAAAGTAAAATAAATTTTGTTTATAAATTATGGTGGTCTTCTTAGAAAATTAGGTATGATTTGTATATATCTTAAATACATGGGGTAACTATGTGTTAATATAAATCTGCTTAATTATGAAATGTTTACTAATTATACAACATTAAGTGTTGGTTGTGTTTTATTATTCGCTTATAGAAATATGTTTATAAAATGAAGTAATGTCATGAGTCAATATCGAAAGTAAATGAGTCAAACAAGTAAACGAGCGAGTCGAGAACAAGGCGTGAGAAAGATCAAGAAGGCAAGTAATAGTGACTCGATTAGGATGACGATTTGTTATACTTAGTACTATGAAATTTTGTTGTCCCATCCTAGCAAGTTTTTACGCTTTGAAAAATGTATATATATATCTCGTTAGAGTACCGTAATTTAGTGTACCCTAGTTAGGCTCGACGAACTTACACAGCCCGAACCCAAACGCATTGACCCATTTTATTTACCCATTCTCAAAATAAACTTGTCCATCTTGGGGCTTGCTGGCTCGGCCCAATCTTTGCAAAATCCCATTCATACACTCTTTTACATAACCAGATTTTATCCCAACTATCTAGTGGTAGCAACAAAAGCAACAAAGAAAATAAACGGGATATGTGTAGGAAGCTTTTTATATATTTGATTTTAACACAAAACAATGGAAGTGAAGGTAGCCACACCGAGGTTCGAACCCGAGACCTCTCGAGGTGAGGTGTCGCTATAAAAGGAGGGTTTAGTGTCCACCTACTTGTGTCAAATTTTACCAAAAGAATTATGAAGTCCGTATATGAGGGTTATTAACAAAGAAAGAAGACACAACAAAAAGACTTAACGTGGTCACACCAAGGCTCGAACTCGAGACTCTTGATGGTGGTGTCGCATGAGTTGTGTAGGCAAAAGAAGTCAAAACCAAGTCTACTCTAACAAATTTTTAAGCTTGAACAACTTAACATTCTTACAAAGTTAATGATTATCACAAGGTTATAACAAGAAATTTAATCCACACTTCCATAAACCATTTTAGTTTTATTAATCCTCACCACACAAGCTCTTCTTAACAACGGAATCAATAAAATTTATATACCAATCGACCAAGAGAGAAAAAATATACATATATATATGTCGAGAACCTCTACTAATCTAAAACAAGAATAAAGTTTGTAAACCTTACTATGCCGACGAAGACCGACTTAGGGGTTCACACAACCTTCACTCCGAATCCGAATCGAGTAACCCATATGCTAGCTCTCAAAGCGAACCCTTTTTTTGATGATGTGAGTGAGTGGATTTTGTGTGAAACCCTTGGTCATTTGTGGCTCTTATAAAGAAGAAGATGGGAAACTTTTGACTTGAATTTCGACTTTGGGGATGAGGTAGCCTTTCTTGAGTAACATCACCATGGTGTTGATATTCTTGCTTGTCTCCTTTTGATTTTTGTCTTCAACCGTGACCCATAGGGGCAAGAGATTTGATGAGGACCTTTGATAAGGTGTTGATTTTCTTTCAAGGTGCAAATCGAGGAGACTTTAGGTTGAGGTTATGTTGGAGTTTGGGGTGAGAAAGCATTTGGATGGATTACTTTTTGGAGAAGATGGAGTTGGAAGGAGATGAGGTGTGTTGGAAGGTGAAAAGGAGAAACGATTTATGATGGAGCAGGGGTGAGGCGTGATCCTCTAGGGTAGTGGGTAGGATATTTTGATTTTATTATTTGTATAGTGTATTTAGTGTTATCTTGTATATTTATTTGGTACTCGATGTGTTTTATGTCACTGCTTTTACTTTGTAAAAGTATAATCCTTAACAGAAAAATATAATACTTATGTGTCCGGACACGCTTTAAATAAAGTGACACGGTGATATAATTTCGAATTTATTAATTGCTTTTTATTTTCATGTTCTCTTTATTTATTATATTGGCACGCGTATGGACTCGTAAGACAAGAAAATTTCTTGTGACCGATTTAGCTATCAAGAAATATCGGGCATGATTAAATAAGACTACTCGGAGGTGCATAAATTTTATGCAAGAAAATGAAATGTACATGCTAAATGCTTAACTTAGATCAAATAACTTTGATAAACAGTCTAGTTCATAAATATAAAGGTTTAAAATAGTGAAATTTTTCAGTGGCTGTGACGTCCCTTATTTCAAAAACCCTTAAGATGGAGGAGGTCCTTGTTTCTTGTGATGATAAATTTCGGCCTAACAATCATTATTTAGCACATTTATGCATAAATTAAACCTCGATTTATGAGTAAATTGCAAAATCGCCCTTGTGGTTTGGCCAAATTGCATGTTTCGTCCAGATAGTTCGGAAAGTGCACATGTCATCCTTGTGCGTAAACCTTGGGTTTGAAATCGTCCTTCGTCAAACCGAAATAACTAAAATACCCATTTGTTAATTTATTTTTTTAATTTTCCTTTAATTTTTATTTTTAAAATTAAATCTCATCATCTTCAACATCTAATCATCTTCTTCAACTCATCACCCACAATCACCATCCTCATCATCTTCAACAAAAAACCCATTCCATAAGCCCACCGCCACCGCCACCCCCACCAACCACCGCCACCACCAAGCATCTTCATCTTAAACCATCACCACCAAGCACCAAGCACCATCTTTTCCATGAACCTTCTTTAACTACAAACAAATTGGAATTCAAACCACAACTTTAAAACCGAAACCACCGCTATAAATCTTCGCGATCTCTACTTTTTTATTTAAGAATCAAAACCTTCTTTCCTAAAACCCACTTCATCATCACAATACTAATTTATTTCTTTATACCAAAATTTCTTGATATTCATTTAAGATGAATTTAAATTTTAAAAAACATCACAAATCTTTTTTGGACAATGAAAGATCCAATCCACGAGAACAATCTATGGTCACCAAAAAAAGAAACTTGTATTGTCATTAATAAATCCATTTTAATGGGCTTAGGTTTCATTGGACTGACTTTTCCTTCAAATGGCGATGACCTTTCATCTTTTGCAACAGATGTTTTGTCATTGTCATAAACATGTACTTCATCCTTTTGTACAATGTCACGTGAAACATCATCCTTTTCCAATGTTCATTTAAAATTCAAAACATGAGCGGGAAAAATAGAAGCATCAACCACCTCGGTTTCCTCACTCTCTTTCTCTGACGGAAAATCATCAGCAATAAAATAAAATTCCACAAAAACGTAGACATAATTAGAGATGGAATGAGATAGGCTGGTTGCGTTGGATTCGGCGGTGGCGACGATAGTCGTCAGAAGGTGGTGGTCCAACGGTGGTTTCCCCTTAGTCGTAGGTCCAATTGCATGAGCTGGGATTTGGACTTCTTTAGGGTTATGGGGGCTCGAAAGATCAGGTGGTGGGGGTGAGTTGGTTTTTAGGCGTTTTGGCTGGTGGTGGGAGGTGTTTTGTGAAGGGTTAGGTGGAAGGATTAGGGATGGTGTTGCAGTGTGTTTTTATATGTGTTGGGGATGGTGTTGCAGTGTGTTTTATATGTGTATGTTGTGAAGGAGAATGGGGAATATAATTATTAAAGTAAAGAAGAGGACGAGGGTATATTAGTCATTTCAGTTTGACAAAGGACGATTTCGGACCCAAGGTTTCCCCACAAGGATGTTGTCTACACTTTTCGAACCATACGCATTTAAATATGCAATTTGGCCAAACCACAAGGACGATTTACGCTATTTACTCAAACTATTGAAATGTTCTACTTTCTAGAAATAAAACAAACTTGAAGCAACATAACACAACTTACCAATCCAATGAGCTAATGTGGATGATGCAATAAATGATACATAAATCTGACGTAACATTTAACAATCCAAAAGCAACAATGAGGCAAATTATTAGTTGCATACCTCTTTTGATCAGACCTGAAATATGTTGCCTTGTTGACGAATATAGTTTAAGTTTCATTAAATCGCAATTGACGCAGTTGTTGTCGTCGTCAATTGTATCATACTCGTTTATCACTATGATTTGTGGAAGTTTGTATTTTGTTTTCCTCAAATTTTGGAGTTGGAAAAGTATATTGTTGTTAGTCACAGATAAAAAGTAATAAGATTTTAATCTAAATAGTCAGCTAACAGAACACCAACAACGAACAAAATGTTGAAGCCCAAGATATGATAAATAAGATGAACGATGAACTAAAAGCAAAATTGGAAATTTATGACATTGAGGATACGAATCAAAGTGTTGAAACAACCGAAACAAACATTTAGCAACAAAAAAAATTGTCTTACATAAGGGATGCTCGATGTCTGTATTTGAATGTAGCTTCTATATTAGCCAGTTGTCTCTTGTGTGGAAGGACAACATGTGTGATTCGTTAGAATTGGTTTTACACTTTTTTTTTCCAAACTATTTTTTACGTCACAAACAGACTGCACCTGTGAGATATTACCAAATTTGAAATCACTTAAGAAATGAAATTTCGTTTTAAACAACACAATTAGGCAAAACATGAATAAGAAAAATCACACAACTGTATTGGTTGAATTGGGGATTTTATTGATGAATTGAGTGAATGATTACAGGGAAGAAGAAGAATTACAATGTATTAAAAGATGAATTGAAAGACATTACTAAATGGCTTAATAAAGGAAAATTGGTTGTAAACAATTTTCCCGCCAAAACTAAATAACCCTTTAAACTGATGCCATATGCCCTCCGCGTGTGGTTTTGAACTTTAGTTTATTACATAATTTATTTGTTGAGGCATTTTATCAAACACGTAATAGTCACAAAGAGGTGACAGAGTGAAACATGCCAATAAGAAAATACAGAACTTTGATCGAATAAACATGAGGGAGAAAAGGCTTATCGTGTTTAAACACCATCAAATTTGTATCGACACACCACTGATACCTATAGAGTCGTAACTCTGAAACCTACACAGTCATAAGTACATTTCTTTTCCTCATTCACGAAACAAACAAAATTACAATAAAACATAACAATAGTTTCGGCCAAACTACATAATCCCAAACCAGCTCAAGTCTAACACACAACCATCTCCGACCAATCCAAGTACAATATACCCCGTTACCACCACCACCACTCTAGAGACGACGGCGAACCACCAGACCGACACCTTAAATGCACGCCGCCACATCGGAATGTCACCATGGCCACCTTACAGAGCCGCACCTCCGCCAAACCACTACTACTACCGTCGCCACACCTCCTGTCACCACTTGTTGAGATACCATGGCTCACCGTCGCTGCACCTCCTGTCACCAACCTGTTGAGACTTGCCCCAAAAGAAAATTACTCTCACATTATATGAACATTTGAAGTCAAATGACAGAGTAATTTACAGTGCGGGATCTCACATTATATGTTGTTCATTTGTATGTGTATGTGTGTGTGAAAGTGTGTATGTGTGTGTTAGAGAGAGAAAAAAAGTGGTTCATGAAATAGTGTTTTTCATGCATCAAATTTTTTTTTAATTAAAGTTGCAGCATGTGACATACATAAAGAGATTAAAATAATATTAAAATATAAAAAGATGTATATAGTGTTGTGACATACACATGTTTAGACAAAGACTCATTTACTGCAAGTCTGCAATGCATTGGAAGAACAAAAAAAAATTTATTGATGGTGTGTAAACCATACGTCCCGGGAGAAAAAGGTGGTTAGCTGTAATGAATACGGGTAATGACAGATTAACAGGCGGCTAAACATCAACTGATTTAGAGTGCGTCATACTCGTTAGTTACTTTTAAAGTTACGTTGTTTTGGCTTATTATTTTATTTGACTTATTTGTACCTTGTTCAACTTTTGCCTTTCACTTTGTTTAAGAACTTTCATGTTTTATCTCAAGAGTTGATATCAATATAGATTCATATTTACCATATATCCAATAAATCAATCTTAATCATTCATTTTGATCAAATTTAATAAAAAAAATCATTTTTCACTTTTTTTTAAAACAACATATCTTGCAAACGGTAAATCTTTAAACTACAAAAAATACACAATCGCAACGAGAATTAAATTATCTTGATATAGATATGCACTTCTCTATATTTTCGACAAACTTTTTTTTAAAAAAAAATCCGCCCAGGAAAATCACATATGATTTGTAAAATCATATATGATTTTCAAAAATCGAATCACATGTGATTTTCACAAATCATATATGATTTTAACAAATCACATATGGTTTGCAAAATCATATATGATTTGTAAAATCGAATCACATGTGATTTTCACAAATCATATATGATTTTATGGGTCGAAATTTTGAAAAAATCGTTAAAATATATAAAAGTGCATATGTATAGAAAGATAATTTAATTTTCGTCGCGATGGTATGCTTTTTTTCGCGTAACGATTAACGGTTTGCGAGATAATTAATTTTTAAGAAAAGGGTGAAAGTTTATTTTTTTTGTTTTAATTAGAAAAATGAATGACTATGATTGGTTCATTCGATCTATGGTAAATTTGGTTCATTCAAAATGTAATAGTCTTACTTTTCTTAAACGATATGCATTTTATAAATATATATTTAATTTGAGATGAAAGAAGTAACTTTTTCAAGCTTCAATCAATGTGTATAAAATAAATTATGCAAGATTTTGATTTCACTTGACATAAAACACACCATAATGAAATATGGGTGATAGTTTTAAGGGCTAATACCATGGTTTTCAAGATCATGATTCTATTAAGAATCGTTTTCGTTGTTGCAAGATCATAATCGTAAGATCAGATCGAGATCCTAATATCCTATTATAATGTAATTTACTTAATAGTCTTTGTAATATTATTTAAATCAACAAATTATTATATATCATATACACAAATTATATGAATGTTTCATTAATATGTTGTTCTAAATTACGTATATGGAATGTTTAAGAAGAATAAAATGTTGTTTTTAAATTTTTTTAAAACATAATCCATAACTTTGTAGCTTTTTAGTTTGTGATTCGAGAAAAGTAAGATCTGAGCGGATTAGATCTTAAGATCCTATAGTGGGGATCTTATAAGATCTTACGCTTGCTAAGATCCTACACAGGATCCAAATCGTTTTTGCTTTGTTGTATCGTAAAATTGTAAAATCCTAAGATCGGGATCGAGGTATTAACAACTATGGCTAATACATAGTAAGGGTAGGGCTAATCATTTCAAAATGTATTCAAGTTGTCTATTTCTTCACTTTTAATCATTGAACAAAAAAGTTTTCAGTTGTTACTCCAAAAGTTTGAATTTTATCATTTTGATGTATTTTACCTCAGTTTACTCTTATATTTTGTAACTACTTTATTAATAGCAAAAAGTAAAATGATCATTTTACATGAGCAAAATATATACCTAAATGACGAAATTCAAAAGTTTAAAGTAACAGCCGAAAACTTTTATATTCAGTGATTAAATTTAAAAAATTGATAAGTTAGTTACATTTAGAGTAAAATACACCGTTCGTCCCTAAACTTGTCACTGCGATTCGCGATGGGACAAACTTGGGCCTTTTCATCATCCGGGGTCCCTATTTCAAGTTTGACATTCGTAACTGGTCCTTTGACCATATTTCCGTTAGTCAAGGACGTCAGTTGCCGTTTAATTTTTCTTTAGTCGAAGGGCATAATTGTCAATTCCATATTTCAATACAGCGTGTTCGATACACTTTTCTGTGGGTGCTACAGTAACTAGTGGCTAATGAAAGCAACTCATACACCACTCATCCTAAAGTCTCCTCTCCAAAAAAAATGTTATCCTTAATTCGTCCGATCAACTTGTAATAATGGTGCGTTGTGCTTGTGGTAGGCGGGCGGTAGTAAAAACCTGTTGGAACAATGTAAACGCCGGCAGGCGTCACTATGCTTGTCCTGTTCAGGTTGGCTAGTCTTTAAATGATAATGTTTGTATTTTTTAATTTAACATGTTATGTTTATAGTTTCATCTTGGAGTAAGCTTTTAAGTGTTTTCAAACGCTTGATTTCGATTTTTAGGGATCTAGGTGTCCCATCAATGGGTGGTTGGATCCACCATGCATTTACTAGAGCAAGGAGGTGATCCTCTACTTGTAAAGGCACATCCACCGAAATGAGGTAATTGCAAGAATGCCGAAGCCTCATCGGCGAGACCATGGAGGTCAGAACGCAATCGCCGGGCCAATGAGCTAGAGGCTACTCAACAAGATACCCTAGCTGAACTCCTTCTTGAGAAGGAGAAACTATGCCGATTGAGGAACTATTGTGTTTTCTCCTGGATACTCATCATTGTCGTCTATATATGGTTTATCTAGTGGGTTTCCAATGTCGGTGGTTTTTTTCCTTTTGAGTCGGTGGTAGGGTCTCTGTAAGTAAACTTGTGGTGATGGTTGACTTGTGAAAAGTCATGTTTTTATGTACTTTGGTCCTTGTACAGTATAAGTAGTTTTACTTTTATGCTTTAGTCCTTACAAGTGTTATGCCTTTAATACTTGCTCCTACCCCTTATAAATGATCAAACCTACATCAGTTGCCACACAAATATTATTCAATTCAAACCACACCTTAGTAAAATGATCAAACTCATAACACAGATACAAGTATCAAAGATGGATGAATGATCAGAGATGGATGAACAGACACCACTTTTGAGTATCAACATAAACTTGATATGGTGTTGTTCATCCATTTTTGATTCTTCATTCCTGTTTGTGTAATACAATAACAGTAACCAAACTCAAAACACAGATCCAAGGAAAACAAGCCCAAGAATCATAGACATATGAAGTCTCAAAGATGGATGACCAGACACCACTTTTGAGTATCAACATAAACTTAATATGGTGTTGTTTATCCATCTTTGATCCTTCATTCCTGTTTGTGATAATAGAATAACAGTATCCAACTCAAAACACAGATCCAAGATTCATAGACGTATGAAGTCTCAAGGATGGGTGAACCAATACCATTTCTGAGTATCAACATAAACTTGATATGGTGTTGTCCATCCATCTTTGATCCTTCATTACTTTTTGTGATAATAGAATAACAGTATCCAACTCAAAACATAGACGTATGAAGTCTCAAGGATGGGTGAACAGTAATTGACTTTGTAAAAGTCAACAGTTACTATGCATATGAACTAGTAACAATACGTAGAAATACATGGTAAAGTGGCAAATCAATACAATAAAAACACAATTTAACCCATAGACTAACATGACATGATTTCATACATAATGCAAATGGATATATTTCCAAATGCATAAAATTTTGTAGTCTACAAAGTTCAGAAACATACATTGTTTAAACACAACAAATAATGTTTAGGGGAATACATATTCGATGGAAAACATTGGCTTTCATATGCTTAACCAAAATTTTTTTGTGGTGAAGAAAGCTTTGTTTGCTATAATCTTGGTCATTGTCCAAAATTGTTTTGGAGACCCACCGAGCGAAGATCAACTTAACTTCCAGTTGAGAGGGACCATAATTGGTTGAAAATCACCTTGATTGACCATCGGTTTGACTCGAGGTTTTCATTACCTTCAAAGTTGTGACTGTAGAACCTTTGCCTTCTTTTTGTTTGAACTTTTGGTAGGGATGAACACATTTTTTTCCCGATGTGTCTTGCCTTGACTTTCTGTTACACCTCCTTGCCCAAGACATGTTTTCTTGTTGTGTCCAAGATTGCCACAAATACCACAAACCACACTCTTACTACATCGTAACAAGTTCTTGGTTTTGTCATTATTATCATTTCAAGAAAGCCCGGTTTTTTCTTTCGTAGCTACCTAATGGTTTATGATGTTTAGGTGGAAGAATGGTTGTAGGCACTTGTGACTTATACCAATGCTCATAACCATTTATTGTCCGGATGTTGTAAGATATTGGATTTCACATACACATCAAACCATAACACAAGGTGGGCGTATAAAGTGAGTTCTAGAGAGAAGTTAGAGGTTTAGGGAACTTGGTGAGAGAAAGAAAGATCTTATTATGAGCTCCAACTCTCTACCTTGGGAGGTAGAGAGTATTTATAGTCTTACATAAACGCCACACAACAGGTCGTGGATCGGGCATACAGATGGTAAAGACCCGTCCGTCCTCCACGGTGTTACTAAACTAAATACTACTTAACATAAAATAACTATGACTACGAGAATTCTAACGATTACATATACTTGAGGTGACCGACTCTTTAATACCGAATTTCTAATTCTAACAATCTCCACCTAAGGGAGGTCACCTCAAACATAAACTAAAATTACATTGAATACAAATGATATTACATTAACAATTTTCTTGTATTCTTGATGTAGTACTTTGCTCGACGCTCGTAGTCATTGATTCCACTCATTGCATGTTTGGTTAATCCAAGTGGAGGTCTTTTACCCATCCACGTGATAATAACATTATGCCGACTTTTGAGATCATCACTATCAAAAATCTCTCGAGACATCCATTATGGTGTTGGTATTATGTGATGTTGTGACTTTCGGACCGACATGCTCACATTCGAATCATGATATCTTCTCATCGTAGTAACGGAAGCTTTAGTTGATTCATGATATTGGCGCAGTGGCGAAGCATGGAGTGAAATTAGCGAGTCATTGATGCACTTATCATGATTTCTTGAGATGAATGTATTGTGTGAGCATGCGGCTATGGATTGACCGTTTCATTCGATCACCGCAAACGCGGGCGTACACCATACAACAAGCTTAGCAATAAAGCGCACAAAAGTGTCTTTGACCACTTTAGTTGAATTGAGGTACACGCCCACGGTTCCCATTGATCGATACAAGTCTTGCGTGATCGTAAAATTCAAGAATTTCCTTGACAGGTTTCGCAATGCTCTAGTTGTTCTCAAACCGAACGTCTCAAAGAAGACAACACGGAGTGAGTGAACCAAAGGAATTTAAGTCCACCGATTGATGAAAAGAGATTTGAAAAGCAATCGTGTATTTCTCAATAGAAATTGTTTTTGCAATACAACGAAGGTTTTATTGAAAATCAATTATCAATCATAAAACACCTTTTGATTTGAAAATTAGTACACGGTCGATGTGCTATAGAAAAGAGTATTTAAGCACAAAGACCGGTTTTCAAAGGTATCCGTCAATCCATAACCGAACGAGATTGATTCAAGAGATTGAATTGCCCCATTGTTTCTTCGGTTGTCACATGGTTGATCTATATAATAGATCTCACATGCCACCTACCGAGAGCTTGTTTGATGTTGGCTCGAAAGGCTTTCCATCTTCATTGTGAATATGATAACACATCACTCGGATGTTCCGCAATACCACAAGGATAATCGTGGGACTCAAGATATAATCTCTCTTTCCACATTATGTGAAACAGAGTCTTCATTTGAAAGTGTCCTAATGAGATTTATTGATGATCTCGTGGCTCTAGACTCAATTTGTGCATATTTGGATCCCGTGTCTGGGAGACTAGGGAGAGGGTCTCCTTCTTCAATATCAACAATCTCTAAGAGAAAGTCGATAGATAATGTCGGTTCCCGTGAGAATGAAACAAGTCCTTTTAAGAGGAACTTGAGTGGTTTGGAAAGTTGAAGTGCGGTCGCCACCGGGTCCATGACGTCTTGTCTTCAATACCGATGTTACCATCGTAGCATATGAATTGAACCCGGTTTACCCCTAAGGTTGAATAAATGGAGGGCTATTTGTTTTCACCTTTTCTCATTCAATTCTTTTAATTCTTCAACCCTTCGATGCTTACCGAGACTTCATAGCTAGAACCTTGTTGGGTTTATTCCAAGACTAGCTCGGTCTCATCCGCACTCTTCCCATATCTCATTTTTCTCCTTTTATCATCATACCTAAGAACTCTACACTAACTAGTGGATAGTCCTCGGTAGATCCTTGCGGTTCTGGCGGATCATGGGAACACATACCTAACCTTATCATCCTTATATCACCGTACATAAAGTAAAGTTGGTCGGTCTATTTGGTATTGTTCATCGCCATTGGAACCAATTGAAAACCATTTGAAAATCAATCCGATACTTGTGATATATTATCAAAACATTTTGTACCTGAATTGTTGTTGATATTTTTAGAACAAGTGCTCCCCCTCAACATGTGCATCAAATGTTTGAAATCATTTTGCACACGGAGGCAAGAGGAAGAATTAACTTCTTTGATTACCATTTTCTAAAAGATATCAACATCACTTCCCAAATCGAATCAATTAGATAAAGCATTTTGGGGATGGATGAGATTTTCGTGATTTTGCTCCCCCTCAATATGAGCTTCTAGATTTGAAAAGAGTTTTGCACATACTAGAGGGAACCTGCACATTGAGATAAGTGATCACGTTTCAAATCATAGGTTTAAGATAGATGCTCCCCCTCAACATGTGCATGGAAAATTTGAAATCGTTTGTCACATGTGGGAAGGATAGCATGTACATCCTTATAAAACCATTTACCAATTATCGCTTTAAATCCAATTTAAATCACACATTCTCCCGATCACAATTATCAAATCATTTGAGATTTGTGATCTCTTATTGATTTAAATTGATTTTGAAAGCTTTAAGGGAATTGTGACTTGATTATGAAAGCGTTTAAGCGTAAGGATCGGATTTAAAGACTTTAAACTCCATTGGTAAAACATGCATGAATATCTTTTGAAAACAATTTAATGCCAAATAACTTTTTAATTTAATTGAAATCATTCTCCCCTCAATCAATGACATAGGTTGTTGATTGAGAGATTGATATTTGACAAATAAGTCCGAGATGATTATCAAAAATAGAGTCCGAGTTATTTTTCAAAATAGTTAGTTTTCATCGATAAAGGTTTATAGAATCGAGCATGGAATTTTGAAAACATGATAAAGTATGGCTCGTTCTTTCTTTAAAAAGCGGTTCTTGCGAGATGACAATAAACCATTTATTTTCTCTTTCTCCCAAAAATATTTTTTTGATTTTTTGATTTTTGATTTTTGATTTTTTTTAATTCGAACAATATCTAAAGTCCGTGTCATTCTTTGAATGACAAAGACAAAGACCGTATATATTATCGAATCGAGAAAGACATGACAAAATGACAATATTTTTGAAGATTTTTCAATTTTTCAATTTTTTTTTAATAGATATTTACAAGAGATAGATGAAGGAAACCTTTTACTCTCGTTTTCCTCCTCAAGACGTTTGAGTGTTTACGGTTGAAGGCTTTTCAAGCCAAGTCGGGAAGAATAAACTCAAAACGTTCTCTTGGAAGAGCTTTGGTGAAGATGTACGCTAACGGTATTCGGACTCACAAAATAGAGTTCCACCACACCTTTTCTACTTGTTCACGATGAAATGATGTTGAATGTCGATATGCTTTGCTCTTGAGTGTTGAACGTTGTTGCATGAGAGAGCAATAGCACTTTTATTATCACAAGATGGAGGGATTTTGTTGAATTCAAAGCCATAGTCGATAATTGAGATCTCATCCATAAGATTTGAGCACAACAAGATGACATGGCTATGTATTCACCTCTCAGAGAAATAGAAGTACTCATTTGCTTCTTTGAAGACCACTCACAAGCTTATCACCCAAAAACCGAGCACCTCCGGATGTACTTGACGAGTATCTTGACACCTGCATGATCGGCATACGCATAGGCCGTTAGTGACATACTGGTGTCCTTCGGTGCCAAAGACCCATATTGATGGTTCCTTGGAGATACCGAAAGACCCGCTTAACCGCTTCAAGGTGCCTTTTAGTAGGCTTAGCACGGTATCTAGCACACATGCAAACAATGAACAAGATGTCGGTCTACTAGGCGTGAGCTACATCGAGGATCCAATCATACTACGATATTTTGTTTGGTCAATCATGATCCACGAGTGGTCCTCATCTAGTTTGGTTCGATCAATCATGGGAGTGTCAGCGGGTCACTTGAATCAAATCCAAATTTCTTTAAGATCTCGATTGCATATTTAGATTGATTTATGAAAATGCCTCCGGGACTTTGCGAAATTTGTAATCCCAAGAAAATGACATTTGTCCCATCATTGACATTTGAAATTTTGAACTCATTTCATATGAAAACGGTCACACTCATTGGGGTCGGTCGAGGCAAAGATAATATCATCAACATAAATTTGAACATGAATTAAATGTTTGCTGACTTCACGGTGAACAATGTTGGATCAATCGCTCCTTTGCTAAATCCGTAGATAGAAGAAACTTTGATGATGTATCATACCATGCCCTTGGAGCTTGCTTTAAACCAGAAAAGCCTTCTTCAAACGATAAGCGTGAGTACGATGCTCTTGATTCACAAATCCTTCGGGTTGGGCGACGAGACGACTTCTTTAAGATCTCCGTTCGTAAATGCCGTCTTTACATCCATCGATAGACTACCATGTTCTTACTAGCAAAGATTAGCCAAAAGATTACGATTGCCTCGATTCGAGCAACCGGAGCAAAAGATTCTTCAAAGTCAATACCCTCCTCTTGACGGTATCCTTTAGCAACTAATCGAGCCTTGTTCTTCAACACATCACCATGCTCATCAAGTTTCACTTTGAAGATCCATTTAAGAGCAATAATCATAGCACGATCTGGGCGGTACTAACTCCCATACATCAAGTCGATCAAACTCATGAATTTCATCTTGCATGGCATTGAACCAACTATCTTCATTCATGGCGGTTTTAACATCTTTTGGTTCGATCTTAAATAATGGAGTTGAAGAAGCACCATAAGGCATCGGTTGCAAGTTGTTTCCGTGTTGATACAGGAGACGAGAGGATTTCCAATGATGTTGTCTAGTGGATGATCGTGAGTCCATTTTCTAAGGTGTTCATGTGGCGATTGTTGATGGACCTGAGGTAGCAGTCGATGTCTCCGAAGAAGATGGTTCGATGATGATTCGAGAGCAAATATGTTTTCAAATGGAGCATCTTCGGGAGTAGCAAAGGGATTAACTTCATCATTGATGCCGAAAATGCTTCCATTATGTACATTTGAAGAATGATGATTTGTTGATGAGGCAAGGATCGGCGGGTGCATCTTGACTTAAAGATATTGAGACCGAGGGATTGACTTCATTCACGTGAATATGAGCGACCTACATTGTAGGAATCGACACCTCATTAGTACTTGGGTCATAAAGTTCATCAAACATAGGATCAAACAATTTCTTTAAATCATCTTCGATGGAGATACATATGGAGTTTCTTGAGAAGAGTTTGGAACAAGGGATGAACCAATGGGACTGTTTTAAGTCGTGTCTGAATCGGGTGTCCGAGAGCCATTTGACCGTCAGTCATCAAGCGTAACGTGAATTGTTTCCATGATATTTCGGGTTATTTTGTTGTAGATTCGGTATCCCTTTTGTTTGGTGCATACCCTACAAATACTCCAATGTCCTTTAGCTCTAATTTTGCCTAAGTCTTGTCCCTCATTAGTTGGATAACACAATGCACCAAACACACGAAGGAAAGAGATTAGGTTTTACATTGTGGACAAGTTCATATGGAGTTTTTCCATGAGCAGTGTGAATCGTGGAACGATTTTGTGTGTAGCATGCGGTGTAATAGCTTGACCCGAGAGAAACATTGGAACCTTTGAGTAAATCGGCATTGTTCTAGCGGCTTCTACAAGAGTTCGATTTAGTCTTTCAACTACACCGTTTTGTTGAGGAGTTCGTGGAACACTTCTTTGATGGTGATTCCAACGCTTTCATAAAATTCATTGAGTTGTTTGTTGACAAACTCCGGTTCCATTGTCTGTTCGGATTATTACATTTGTTTTGTTAAGTCGAACACACAACTGTTTGATGAGTTTGATGATGATATCGGGAGTTTCATCCTTTGTCTTAAGAACTTGACCCGGATGAATCTAGAGTAATCATCAACCACAACTAACACATATTTCTTCCCAAAGATATTCGCACCCTCATTGGACCACATAAATCCATATGAATCATATGAAGAACTTCGTGAGCGAGTTAGTAGGTTTGGGTTTATGGGCATACTTCTTGCTTTTCCCAATTGACATCTTGAACAAAGATGATCCTTTTCATACTTGAGTCTAGGTAAACCTACAACTAAGTCCTTTACGAGAGATCATTGATGGTACGAAGTTCAAGTGATTGAGGCGACGATGCCATAACCATGACTTTGTTTTGAGGCCTTTGATAGCAAGCAAATTGGAAGACTTCATCATATCTTCAATAGAGATGGTGTATAGATTTGAACCACGTGAACCTCTTAAAGTTCCTTACCATCAAGTTCTCTAACGAAGCGGTATGTTTTGAAGGCTACTTCTAGATCGAATCGCAGATTGACCAGCAGAGAACAAGTTGTGACAAGACCTTCTACATAGTAAACCACGGAGATAACACTTTTGCCAACAACATAGTCTCCATAACCCATAATAGCACCGAAATGATCATTCCGAATCTAATCTTCTCCGATGAATTTGCTCACGAAGTTCATGAGCCGTGACGGAGTCATGATCATATGCTTGGAGCGACTGAGTCCGGTACCACGAGCGATTTGAGCGATCTGCGGTTGAACACGACAAGAATGGATAAGCGGATAATTGGGATCCCCATGCAGAATGGGTTCCATTTGGTTAGTAACAATGGTTGGAACACCCACATCGGAAATAGAAGCATTCATATCGAAATTAAGGCAATGGAATCATTGTGAATAGATGCGATACTAGTGTATGCATTAGCCACATTCACGATGTGCTCACTTCTTAAGGGAATAGTTCTACCGAGTGAGCATCCGTTTTCTAGTGGGCATTGTCGATTAGTCTTATGACCAACGGTATCCAATAATAGCCTATCTTACTAAATGTTCTTCCCGTGGGTTTCCTTTGTTTTCTAACTTTCTTTCGTTTTGCCTTTTAGCCTTCTTAGCATGAATTTTAGCATTAACAATATTAATCGGACAATTAACATCATTAGGCAAAACATTAACACCACATTCATGATTAGAAAGCGAATTCAGCGAGACATCAATACAAGGTTTGCAAATAGTATCGAATTGAATTAATTACGATGCGCCTATGGATAATACTAGAATCAACACGATTCGTTTATTTGGTTCAAACTTAAAGTTCCTAGATTGTTCTTCTCTTTTCGGTGCACATTCTTAGCTTGCGAGGTCCTATCATTCCTTGTATTGTCTTGATACTTTGACTGCTCCTTTTAATGTCACGATTACTCTGTAGAGGGAATGGGAACATTAGTTGGTTTTACTACTCTTTGCATCACCTATTTAGATGTCTTGGGATCTGAACTACATGCAGGCACACTAAGGTTCACTTTCTTAAAACTAGAAGTCTTGGGTTTGTACTCCTAGAAGGCACATGAGTTCTCTTTCTTAGCATTGTGGATCCGGAATCGAACTACTTAAAAGCACACTAAGGTTCACATTCAAAACATTGGGCATTGAATGAATATCATACTTGGCATTAGGCATCGAACATGGAATCAAAGGATTAACTCTCTCACCTAAGGACTTTGGGCATATTGTGATCAAGCATTCTAGGATTTCTTGAGATCGTTTGGCATATAAGCATGCATGTCCAATTGCATTATCATGAGGTTTCTCTAACTTATCCTCTTCAACAATCTCACGCAGACATTCTAGGCAATCCTTAAGGGATGAGAAGTATGTTTGAACAACAAGTTTGTTGTTCCTGAGATGAGGAGGGACATATTTCACAGACAAAGCATATTTATTACAAGAGTGAACCTTTGATACACCATTCTCCCCATTGGTCATTGGCATTTACCCTTTTACACGACTCTTCATATTCTCAATTTCCTTTTGCAATGAACCTATTTGTTCGTTATTTTTTATTCTGAGTGACCTTTATTGATTCAAATAACTCATTGAAATGACGTTTAACCTTTTCATTTTCTTCTAGAAAACTTTCGTTTTCCTTTTGTAATGCATTTACTAGGTTTTAAAGATGAAACGTTTGAGAATTCGAGAATCTAAAGGAGGAGGCATTTGGGAGCTGTCATATTGTTCGTTGACCCTTTAATTGAGAGATTTGGGCTTTCAACTTCGATCGTGTTGCAATGAGCTTGAATCATTCATCACGTTTGTTAATTTGAAAAGCGCATCAAACTCTGGAGCATCGAGGATGTCTTGACATTTGAAGTTTGACATTTTCTTTAAGATGTTGATATTTTAGTTGTAAATTAAAATGCTCAACTTCTAGTTTAGAAAATGTTTAACAAATTGTCGTGATCATCCGGTTCAATTTTCTCATTTAGTTCGAATTAGTTTTTCAAGCTCAATGACACGATCATGGGAGACTTTCGAGACAGAGATAGTTCATGAAATGGGAAGCATTAATAGAACAATTTGTAGCGATGAAAACATATATTGAGCAACACATTCGATAATAAGAGTCTCATTTAATGTATGCAAGTTCTTCCTCTCAATCTCATTATATTTTAGTGCTCGCTCATAGTCACTAACCTCGACTATCATTGCATCAAACTCCTTTTCCATTTCTTTAATGTCTAAGTTCATTCCTTTTTAAGACTTTCAAAATGATCCTTTAGCGGTTTAAAGAAAGGCATGACCTCGATTAAATAGCATTCTTTTGTTTGTTCAAAACCCTTCCCCTTGATAATCGATGGGTGTGATCCTTTTCTTACAAGTTTTCTCAAAATCAACAAATAGTTGAAAAATAACATATTGTTGATTAAGATCTTGCTTTTAGTAGCAATCGTTCTAAGAACTAGATGCATTGGTGTATTGGGAGGATACCACGGTTGCTTTAGGCATTTTCCTAAGGGAGGGTTTGTTTCAACAATATTTTCTACTTACGCTTATCTAAGTCCATTTTCCGAACACTTGTTCGAGTCAACAATGTTTGAGGCTTAAACATGTTCAAGGAGATCAATTCTCCTTTTTGTAGTCATGGGGAGTGATAATTACTTTCTTCTCTTTGCGGTTAGGATCATTTAGTTTCTTATTCATCTTCTCTAGTGATTTCATCTAATTTCTTATCTTCCTCTGCTTTCAAGCAGCTAGGTTTTTGTCTAGGTTTAAGAATCTCATTGCCATCATAGATCACATTTTGAGCTTTTGCTATCTTCCGTACTCGGGGTTGGGTTTATCTATAATGGGAACACTATGCTTATCGCTTAGAACTCTATGCTTAGTGATCATGTGAAGCGATCGAATGGTGTTCCTTGTATGTACAACTTGTTTTCAAGTTTGTTTTCAAAGTTTTCATATTAGAAAAATCTTTCAAGAGTTTTGATTCCTTTGCATTAAATTCTTGCTTAAGCATTTTCACATTTTCTTGAAGTTCTTGTTTTTGTTTAGCGATTTTAGAAATCTTTTCTTGAGGAATTTAACTCTTGTTTTAATACTTCTTCTCTAAAATTACTTCTTCAATGATTGTGCATTGGTCATCCATTTCACTGCTCACGGTGGTCAACTCAAATTTTGCACGTTGTTCATAAATAGCAACCACGTTCTTTATAGGCATTTAGTTGAAATTACGAGAATCATCGAGGCACATGCGTGTATTCATCAAAAACATAGTCATTGTTGATTGCAAAGATGCATCACTTGGTACAACTTCACTTTCACTTTGTTTCACATATTGATCATATGGGACAACATTGATATTACCCGTATTTTCAATATTTGATTCAATAGTTTCGATTGATTGTACTTTGTCATGCATGTTTTGCACATCGGCATCATCATTATAGTTTAATACCTCGAGATGAGTTTGTCTTTGGATGGGCCGACTTGTGGTGAAGATGAGACCTTGGGAGAAACCATTGGAGAAATGCTAGCCATAAAAATTGTGTGTGTAGTAGGTCCATCATCCACATCGAGTCATATGCATCACAATCGGCGACTTGAAAGGCATTCGATGATTGTGACCTATCTCACGAATAAGGTGCTCATCCATCTTCATCATAGGTCTTGGCATTGCCTCAAGAAAAACAACAATTCCTCTTCATCAAGCGGCACCATTATCCCGAGCTTGTACAAGCGACATCTTATCTCACAATGTCGGCGTGCGTGGGCGTTTTGGAGATGTGCGGTTCCTTGCAATGTGTCCTCACCACCACATTTATAACATTTGATCGGCTTAGCTTGACCTTGATTACCATTCCTTCCTCGATTACGATTACCAACATAACCTCTGCCGACTCCACCTCTTCCCCGATCATCTTGTCTTTCCCGAATGGTTGCACCACGATCCTCCCATCTTTAATAGTAGCTTGATTGTGTGGGTTAGATCTTTGTTCGAGGTTTTTGTTGGTTTATGGGAGAAATTCATGTTTTGACTAATCGGAAGAGCTAGTTGATTAATGATGTTACCAGCGTGTGCATCGGCATCGGCTTGTTTGAACATAGGATCGGGAATGAGTTTGTGATTACCATTACCCATGGGTATGACTTGTGAGGCTTTGGTTGTGATTCCGATGTTTGAGTAGAAAGCGGTTGAGTCATTAGATGAGCTTGTCTCTCCACAGTTGGTTTTGAGCGATTAAGAATCATTTTTCAAACATAGCATGTCTCTCATTACGAAGGAGGAAGGCATAGAGTTGCTCATAGTTTGTATTCTTGATCCTTTAGTGAGCTTCCTTGAGGTGACAAACTTGTGCCATTCGGGATTCATGTTGGTCACAAATTTTGAGTTCGGTGAATGTTAGGCATAGTCATTCGATGTTCCTCATATCATTCACCGACTTATGAAATCTCACATAGTACTCATAGACACTCTCATCGGTTTCATCTTGAAGTGTTCAAATTCGTCATAGAGTTGTGATTCTCTGTCTTCCATAGTTAATTCATAACTTTGAGAGAAGCATCTTGACATTATCCCATCTTGCCTTTGCTTGGTGTTGTGATTGATCGACTTGTAGATGTCTTTAGGAAGACCTTGAAGAACAATGTTAGAAGCCACGATATCGACATCGAATCTCTTTTCTCCTTATCATCAAGCTCATCATACATCTTTAGTGCATCCATTCCGTAAATCGAGTTCCATCTTGATATCAAGTACATCTCTAGTCGTCTCAACCCGTCGGTCCTTCGTCAATGGATTTGAGAATGTTGACACCATTTTCCTTTCAAGGCAATGCAATCGATTCGTTGAGCCCAAGAGTCGTGATCGGTTCTGTCAAGCATGGGTGGGCAGTATCCGAACCATTGCTTGAACATCGCCGACAACAGTGGAGATGATTGTAGAAGCGTTGGTAGACATGATGACAAATTAAGCGGGTTTTATAACTCTATGATTAAGCCGGAAATAGATTC
Organism: Chrysanthemum lavandulifolium; assembly: GCA_022545495.1. Taxonomy (NCBI): domain Eukaryota; kingdom Viridiplantae; phylum Streptophyta; class Magnoliopsida; order Asterales; family Asteraceae; genus Chrysanthemum; species Chrysanthemum lavandulifolium. The sequence continues at coordinate 88,642,302 of CM040244.1, forward strand.
TTTCACGAGTTTTACTAAATCAAGAGAAAACCGTAACGAAATCACCCAAGTCGCTAGAAAATTATGCACCAAGTCGCTATCTTCTAATTAGCTATTCCACCAGTCGCTAAAGTCCCAGTCGCTAAACAAAGACAAGTCGCTAAATAGCAACTCGCTAAGCCTCTAGTCGCTACCAAAATTTTGGCGACAATTAGCTAAGATACTAGTCGCTAAGGAATCAAGTCGCTAAATAGCAACTCGCTACTTACCAAGTCGCTAACACCAAGTCGCTACCGTGGTGGAGCATCCACTACTTGTCTTTGATAGTCGCTAGGCCTAAGTCGCTAACTCCACAAACCGCAACTCGCTACAAAAATGTAAAGCAAGTCGCTAGCAAGAAAGAAATCCGTAGGTCAGTCGCTAGCAAGAAAACATCACAAACATCACTTTTCAATCCAAAACAACCCAACCAAGATGATTCAAGCTTACCAAATGAAAACCTAAACACTTGTGATGATTCTAAACATAAAAGTACTAACAAAATCAAGCTTTAACACAAGAAATCAACCAAATGATGCACAAACCACTAAACTTTTTCAAACTCAAAACCACCTAAAACCACTAGAAATCCAAAGATGTGCAAGATATGATCTAACCATGGCTCGATACCAATTGTAAGATATTGGTTTCACATACATCAAACCATAACACAAGGTGGGAGTATAAAGTGAGTTCTAGAGAGAAAAGTTAGAGGTTTAGGGAACTTAGTGAGAGAAAGAAAAGATGTTATTATGAGCTCGACTCTCTACCTTGGGAGGTAGAGTATTTATAGTCTTACATAAAGCATACACAACGGGCCGTGGATCGGTGTCTGATGGGTAAAGACCCGTCAGTCCTCCACGGTGTTACTAAACTAAATACTACTTAACATAAAATAACTATGACTCTGAGCATTCTAACGATTACATATACTTGAGGTGACCGACTCTTTAATACACGGAATTTCTAATTCCTAATAGATGTGGTGTTTGTAAGTTTCTTCCCAGTCTTAAGCAAGTAACATGGATAAACCCATGATTCAGCAGATCCTACTAGCATTCCATTGAACCTCATACACGGTGGGTAGCAGCAGCATGTTTACATGGCGTACACATAAGCTCCATCTTCTACATGTACAAGCCCTAGCTTCAACATTCACAAAACACTTATCTCCCATCCACCGACCTCATACTTTTCTCCTTCAACCCGTAAAATGGTGTACTTATAAGCCTCTTTCTTGATTGCATCTAACATGAGTGTTGCATTTGGTGTTAATGGTCCGACACTTGTGAATCACACTCATAGCGTTCACTATTCTTTTCATACAATATTCTCAATGTATTTCAAAGCGATAATGATGGGTTGGTGCCTACCTCCCAATAGTTTCCCATTGAACACCTCACATGTTATTAAGTAACACATCGAATGAGCCCTCCTACACATTTATACAACATGTTTGATTTATACAAACAACGATGTAGAACAATGTCGTAGAACAAAAGATGTGCAGTGAGATAGATTGGGTTGGGTACACGAAAAATCGACCTAGACCAATGGGTTGGTGGTATCTTACTTAACCAAGCATGGGCGGGTTCGCTAAACCTCTTGAATGACATGGATGCCTCAAATTGTTGGGCGGTTGTCGTGCGCACATCTCCACAAATGTTCCTTGTATGCTTTAGCATTCCATTGCAATTTCATATTATTATGGATGTGCTTCAAACAATATCTATGTTAAGCACTAGGGAATCTTGTTGTTAATCTTTGGAATGATACCTACACAAATAAACATCAATTAATTACTAATAAAACTCGCATTTATTGAAAGTACAAATGAATCTAATCAACTAAATGGTAACATCACCTTTTGCTGTCATCGATAAAGTGTTGTTTGAGTTTGGTTGCAAGTCAAGATCATCTCTTAGACATTCAAGAAACCAAATCCATGAGTCTTTGCTTTACACACGCAACGCGTGAGCTAAAGGTATATTCCATTGTTGTTGTCTATCTGATTTCTTTGTAAGAAGGCGGCGGAAAAGGACCCCTCATAAAAGCACCATCTAACCCCAACAACTCTCTTTGACAAGCTTTATATCCTTCCTTCAAAGCACTAAGCATACATACATTCTCTTGAAAACTACGGTTGGACTTGTTGCATACATTGCGGTTTGTACACTTATCCTAACTGTTGTGTCACGGGTTTGTTTTCGCAACTCTTCAACATAGTCTCTTAAAAGGGTGTATTCTTGCTTATGATCACCCCTAATCTCATTTACGCCTTGTTTTTGCCATAATGCCTTTTGCATAGACACCTAAACTTCAAGCTGTTCTTGAGTGATCTTGAACAACCTTGATTGGAATATCTGGATTGACTTGAACTTGGTCAACTATTTGCTTGAAAGAAACTTGTAGTCACAAGCTTTAATCTCTCTTGATTGCAAACATTTGTGTTCATCCCGAAAGTTCGAACAATCCATACATCTTTAGTCGTATTTTGGCTACATACAACAACCATGGGCAATATGTTACTTGCTCTTGCGTGATCGCAAATATACATCCCCAAGGCCTCTAGTTATCGGACCGGTTTTCCTCTTTGGGGATTTTCCCATGAACACCTTTGGTTATTCCACAAGCAGTATTTTTCAAGACACTTAACCCTAATTCTCTGTTTGTCATTCTTAATGAGTTGCAATTTCCTCTAGTCTTTATTGAAAGCGGTAGATCCTATCTTTCACTTCTTTGCGATTACAAAATTTTGACCACGAAAAAATATATTTTGTCCTCTGTTTGTCTTTGCGTCACTTAACTTTTGTTTCTTGTATGCCCTCTCATTTTTTCCAAATAACATACTCGTCCTCATTCTCGAACCACTTGCAAAATCATTATCATCTAACGGATCGAACTCACTTTTCTTAAAAAATCATCGGTATCCGGTGGAGGTACCTATAGATGGTAACTACTGTAGTCTCGGTCCTTTGAGCAGTTAACATCAAAATCGGGCTTCTCAAAAGTATTAGCCTCATCGACAACCGTGTTTCCATCACGATTGTTCTCAATATCATCATCATCACTCATATAACTATCGTGTCACTCACATTGTTATCACTTAAAGCTTCATCGATTTCACTAACTTTGTACAAATTTACCTTTTGGATATGCTCCACGAGGATTACATATTTCCTCCTCATGATGACCTAACTTTTGATCATTTGACATACCTCTTGGGACTATCTATTTGGATATGCTCAACATGTTTATCTATATGTTGGTTGACATCACCTACAACATCTTGATCGGCAGACATCTGAGATGAAAACAAGGGTTACATTTACGGCACCTGACTAGATTGTACCAAAGTATTGACTTCAAAGGTTGATGTGTAACGACATATATCCTCTACCATATTTATTAACAATGTTTTCTAAGAACAATTTGTTTGAGCAATATGGAACAATAGCAAGGCTGCCTTTTTCTTTGTTGCATCCACATCGGCGATAAGCATCCTAATTGACTTTGGTGACATTTGATCAACATCCAATGTTGTCTTACCATTTTCAACATAAACCTCTATCATCTTATGGTCATCAACAAGATCTTTCAATATCTCTAAATTAGCACTCTCACTTAAGCTATACAAACAATCATCTAAATTACTACCGGGCTTAACACGTAATAGTAGTTTTTGAACCAAGCTCATAACTTTCAATTTATACATAAAACATCAACTCTTCAAGCGGACACACTATCAACATCAACCAAATCAACTAAAGTTTCCATACCTCCAATGTATATTCTATCGGGCCCGGTATTTAAAGACACCATTGTGATGAACCCTCATGCTAAACATATTAGATCTACCACACGAAAACATGTCATTATATGTTTAGGGCATTCTAAAATTTAATCGGCAAACAATAAATACCCCGATTACAAATTCAATGACTAAAAAAAAAAAAAAAAAAAAAAAAAAAAAAAGTCGTATTTCTTCTTAGCGAGTCATATAGGGCGGTATCATCAAGCGGATAACACGGATGTCTTCTTACTTTCCATAGAGTAAAGTCCATGTTTCGGTTTTATGATTGATAAATAGGGGTTTTGTGACATACAATTAGGGTTTGTGAATTCGATAATTCTTGCAACGAAAGTTACAGGAGGAAAAATAATAAAGACTATGTGTTTATGGGGCTGGAAGAGGGTTACATTACATGTGGCAATAATTAAGAAATTTTTAATTGAAATAAGAAAATGACAATTGTGCCCTTGGGCTAAAGACAAATCAAACAACACGTGCTTGACTAACGGAAATATGGTCAAAGGACCAGTTACGAGTGACAAACTTAAAATAGAGACCCCGGACGATGAAAAAACTCAGGTTTGTCCCATCGCGAAGCACAATGACAAGTTTAGAAACCAACCGTGTATTTTAGTCTTATATTTATGGGAAAATGGCACGAAAAGTCATCAAACTTGACACTTATTGTCATTGTGTGTGCGACCTATTTTTTTCATTGTGACACAAACCTTTTGGGATCGTGCTATTGTGTGTATCGGTGACTTGTTTAACTTGTTGTAGCGAGGTCATGTTAACGACCGTTAACTTTTATTGCAGATTAGTCCTTTTAAATGCATTTTTAACGACCGTTATTATATTATTGCACCGTTAGTCATTTTCGCCGTTTTTACATGTTTTAAATCCGTTTTTGCACTTTTCCGTCCGTTTTGCGGTTTCGTCCGTTTTACGTTTTCGTCCGTTTTCACGTTTTAGATTCGTTTTACATGTTTTTGCGTTTTACGCGTTTTCGTCCGTTTTACGTTTTCGTCCGTTTTAACACGTGTTCATCCGTTTTACGTTTTCGTCGGTTTTACAGCTTTTACCGTGTTCTTAGTTTTACGTTTTCTTCGTTTCGTCCGTTTTACGCTTTTACGTGTTCTTCCGTTTTACATTTCGTCCCTTTTACACGTTTTCGTCGGTTTTTAAGCGATTTGTCGTTTTACGTTTTCGTCCGTTTTACGTTTTCGTCGTTTTACGTTTTCTTTCGTTTTGGTCGGTTTTACACCTTTTGCGCTTTTACCGTCTTCTTGGTTTTACGTTTTTCGTCGTTTTACGTTTTCGTCAGTTTTAAGCGATTTAGTCCGTTTTACGTTTTTATGCATTTTACGTTTTCTTTCGTTTTAGTCCGTTTTACACTTTTTACATGCTTTTACGTGTTCTTGGTTTTACATGTTTCGTCCGTTTTACGATTTCGTCGTTTTACGTTTCGTCCGTTTTCACGTTTTCGTCCGTTTTACGTTTTCTTTCGTTTCGTCGTTTTGCGCTTTTACCGTGTTATTCGTTTTACGATTTAGTCCGTTTTTACGTGCGAAAGCAACGTGTAAGAAAAAAAAGCGGACGCAAAGCAACGTGTAAAGCAAAAACGTGTAAAGCGGACTAAAGCGTGAAAAAGCGGCGGCATATAAGCGTCGGCGTGTAAAGTCGGCAGCGGCAGCGAAAAAAAAGCGAAACATGTAAAAACGTTTGTACCGTGCGAAACAAAAAGCGTGTAAATGGACGGCGTGTAAGACGGCGCGTAAAACGGACGGCGACGTAAGCGTGCGCGGACGGCGTGTAAACGGACGGCGTGTAAGCGGAAGAACACACAATAAAAGCGTGTAACGGAAAAACGTGTAAGCGTGTAAGCGGACGGCGATGTAAAAATGGGCGGCGTGTAAAAGCAGGGCGGCGTGTAAGCGAAGAACACGTGTAAAAGAGTGTAAAAGCGTGTAAAAGCGGACGGCGTGTAAAGCGGACGGTCGTGTAAAAGCGGACGGCGTGTAAGCGGACGAAAACATGTAAAAGCGGAAGAAGGCGTGTAAGCGTGTAAAGCGGACGGCGAAAGCGTGTAAGCGGACGGCGTGTAAAAGCGGACGAAAAAGTGTAAAAGCGGGCGGCGTGTAAAGCGGACGGCGTGTAAAAGCGGACGGCGTGTAAAAGCGGAAGAACACGTGTAAGCGCGTAAAAGCGGACGGCGAAAGCGTGTAAAAGCGGACGGCGTGTAAAGCGGACGGCGTGTAAGCGGAAAACACGTGTAAGCGGACGAAAACATGTAAGCGTGTAAAAGCGGACGGCGTGTAAAAGCGGATGAGCACGTGTAAAAGCGGACGGCGTGTAAAAGCGAAAGAACACGTGTAAGCGGACGGCGTGTAAGCGTGTAAGCGGACGGCGTGTAAAAGCGGACGGCGTGTAAAAGCGGATGAACACGTGTAAAAGCGGACGGCGTGTAAAAGCGGACGGCGTGTAGGCGTGTAAAAACATGTAAAGCGAGCGGCGTGTGAAAGCGGACGGCGTGTAAAGCGACGAAACCGTGCAAAAGCGGACGGAAAAGTGTAAAACGGACGAAAACATGTAAAAAGCGGTGAAAATGACTAGCGGTGCAATAATATAATAGCGGTGCGTTAAAGCAGACGAAAAGGACTAACGATTGCAATAAAAAAGTTAACGATCGTTAACATGACCTGCTACAACAAGTTAAGCAATCGGCGATCTGGCGCGATAGCGCGATCCCAAAAGGTTTGTGTCGCGATAATGAAAAAAATAGGTCATTCTGTTGCGATAATGATAAGTGTCGAGTTTGATGACTTTTCGTGCTATTTTCCCTATATTTATAAATAATTGGCCTAAAAGGTTATTCAAGTATGTTTAATATTGTATAAAGATAACTAATTCAATCATATGTATCAAACTTTACTTATCCTTAAAACTGTGACACTTATTTATTTTTATTTTTTTATAAATTTGAATTAAGTATTTGTGAATTTAAATAATGAGAATCACATGGTTCAAATTGCTCTTTCTTTCTTCAACTGTTTAATATATTATAAGTATATATTAAAACACAAAAAAAGCCATGGTTTTCTTCTGGTCTATTCTGATGATCTTCTGATGCGTTTTCATGCCGTTTCTTCTGATACATTTTGGGCGGACCGCTCTGATCTGGAAAAACCCGTTGCTCAAAAAAAAAAAAAAAAGTTATATTCTATTTATTAATGCTTGCAATCACCCGGTAAAAATTCGGCCGCCATGTGACCACCAGTCTTGATCTCGTTTTAATAAAATGCTAATTTGAACCTTACATTTTACTTTCTTCGTACACTGTGTCAGTGAGATTGGGTATGTTGTTGTTGTTGTGCTAGTTTGAATCCTGGGAAGATATCTAGTAAGAAGTAAATTAAAATAAGAAGTGGTAAAAAGTGACTATAACTACGCATTTGAGATGCAACGACTTGAATTAGATGCATCTCTATTCATTTCGATACACCCCCTCGAGTTTCGAAAGTTATTTTGAAGTGAAAATAACACAAATTGATTTTTGTGATTTTGTCACACGTAGAGGAACAAAATAAAAAGAAATTCATGAAATGCATCCCAATATCGTATATCGTCCAATTAAAAATTGAAATACGTTATGATGCATCTAATTAAAATTGAAAACACATTATGATTCATGAAATGCATCTAATATTCTTATGTGACCCTAATTAAAATGGAAAACACATTATGATTCATGAAATGCATCTAATATTCTTATGTGACCCTAACTCTGTGAATCTAATTTTGACTTTGATTTTCATTATAAAGTGTATAAATAAGCTGACGTACCAATAGTTGTGATTAAAAGTTTAAAATCTTAACTGGAAATTTAGGATGTCCCAAATATTCAACATGAAAAAAGTTCCGACACATTATATTGAGAGAAAAAAAAAAGTTGTAAAACCTCATTCAATTGAAAAAAGTTAAGAGAAAAATGATATTTTTGTGTGCTTAGGAAGATAAGTAGGAATACGAGGCAAAACGATATATAGCATTAGCCGATTGTTTAGCATCTAGCAAGAATTTAAATATTGTAAGAAAAGTTTAAAACCTACAGAAAAAGTATGACGAATTTACTCAGAATCACACAATCACATACGGCTTTGGGTCATAAGTAATATGCAATAAGAAACCTTGTGAACTGGATAAACACAACACTAAAAGAAAGCTCGAATAATCAGTTCTGTGTGTAAAAAGAGAGCATAATTCAAACTGAGAAAAGTTACTACTAGTTTCGACTAAGAGTGCGATGCAAAGAAGGGTAACAATATAAGAAAAAGGAAGTTGCAATTGTCACGCTCCTAAATTAACTTGCAATCAAATAATCAATGACCACCTGACAAAAGACAAGACAGACACCCAATCAAGCTGATATAACATGTTTTGTAACACAAACGTTAGCTCTCCACCATATTCCATACAAACTTGAATTACATAAGAACATCAACTTGGGCAATCCAACAAGTACATTTAAACATCTCAGCATAACATGAAACTTCCTTAAATTGGCTTGATCTTGAAGTGGAGTGATATCAGCGAGAAGACGAAACACTTCAAGTCCTGCATTTTTTTTTTAGATTTGTTAGAGAAAAACACGGATATTATACACATGAAACTTAATTTATTCTCATATACTTTAATCCCTAAAACAGCCACAATTATCCAGATAGATACATGGATACACATATGAGAAAAAGTTTCCTGTGTATAAAATGGAGCACATCTTAGATACCGACTAGCTAAAGATCATGTTATTAAACTCCATATGCTAAAAATGATATAATGTATTTAAATTAGATGCTCATTGTCTATAACAAAATAGAGTTTTAACATTATACTAAGATGTGTATAGATTACATAGATCACCAAAACTAGAGCTTATAAATATCAACTGCTATTCTTGCATTATGTGTATAAAGAGCAAAGAAAAGTGGATATGGTCAACCACCTTTAGCTATGAGTCTACACTTATTCTTTAAAGCATCAAGATTATATAACGATTTTAATCATTTATATAACCGACAAAACTACTTACGTGAACTGATTATATTACTTAGTTTGTTTTAGGACCATATGTATCAACAACTTGCTTGATTTTATTATACCCATTTGCTAATCGTCATTGGCTCCTATGATTGTTATTCAACGTGGTCTACAGCACATATGATTCTAGCACCAATTAAAGCGCCAATGCCTCACTAATATAATAAAAAGGTTATTATACACATTCTATCGCCATTGGCTCCTATGATTGTTATTCAACATGGTCTACAGCACATATGATTCTAGCACCAATTAAAGCGCCAATGCCTCACTAACATAATAAAAAGGTTATCGCCTCATGATTAAAAAAAAAGACACCTGCTTTCAGATTTCTAATAGCTCCAAGAAAACAAATGGCTACGGACCTACCGTGGTCCAAGTTGTGTTCATCTCTACTCTCTTGAAACAAATAAAAACTCCAGTATATTCTGATCAGGACGAGGAAGGCCGAGTGACTATGAACCCAACAAGGTAAACCGTTTTATGTTATCATCGTCACAAATGTAATAGGCAGCACATTACCAGCCTCCACTATAGGCCTTTAACATAAAACAAGTTTTAGCTTGCTACGCGTTTAAGAGTTAAAAAAATCAGTTGTATGATAAATGACTCATATGGCACAACTTGTATTGACCTCTACTCTCCCTATGTGTGAATACTTCGCAGAAAACGCATCATACAGGTTATTATTCTTATAGCATTATATCACCACAGAATGATAACTGATCATGTACAACAAAAATCAACTGCATGGATCTATAACAAACCTGAACAAGGTAATAGAAGATACGAAGGCCTTCAGGGTCTTTGCTGGTCTGGACATCCATGAGCGACCCAATCTTCGAAGTAGTAAAAGAGATGTGCTCATTGCCCATCACAATCTCAAGCTCTTGCCGTCCCACACGATCTGGCTCTGGCCAGTTGTTATCATCTTCCTTCATAATCTAGGATTATAGAAAACATACAACACCATTAATCTCATGTCAGTCTTCAGAAAGTAAATATATCATAGCAGAAGAAACTTCAGAAGATTAAAAGAGTTATATGGGCATGTTAGAAAGTCAAGCCCAAAACTATAAAGCTAAAAGTCCATGGCCTTCTAACAAAATTCATTTACTGTCATATGTCACAAAATCACTTCTCCACAATTGAGAAAGTTAGCTGATGCTTCAAATTAATGTTTCTTGTAAGCCAGAGCATGCACAATCTAATCCCATTGTACCCCACAAGGGATAATTTGCCATACTTTATAATACATAACGCCTTCTACCTTGATCCTAAGGTATGTATCAAGGCTATACAATCCACGGAATAACAACAGCTTATCAATAAAATCCGAGACCACACTCAAGTAGATGAAATCCTTTGTGATACATCAATGTTGATAATTTAGGCTCATAATCATCTTAATCTTGTTACAACCATTTGGACAAGCCGATATCCAATAAGTTATCCATAGAAATATTGAAATACAAGGAGTGAAGAATCAACTTTTATCACCTCCACCCTAACATTCTACAAATAAACCGAACTCCGGACATACAAATAACCATAAAACAACTTATGGCTTCAGTTCTACCACCATGAATCAATTCATCTCAACATTATTTAAAAAGTGACCTAATCATTATTTAAAAAGTGACCTAATCTTGATGTTGCTGAAATCTTAAACACTCAACCGCAAAAGCTGTTATAACTTTAAGAATTTCATACTAAATACAAAACAAACCTAGCCAACGTGTTGTTGATCAAATTCATCTCAGGGATTGTTTGTTCAATATTTTGATAGAGTCATGTTTAAGTAAGAGATGACTTAATGTGGAGACCCTCCTTTTTATCAGTTATCACTTTATACTTTCAGCCCTTTTCAATTAAGTTATACACAAACACTTTTCACATGACTTTCTAAAATAACTTTTTCTTCATCAAGACAATCAGGTAAAATCAAACGGCACCTCAGACCCATAGGTTAATGACCTACTATCTAAACACTGAACCACAAAAAGTAGCTAAGCGATATAGCAATCGACATGTGACTTCGACTCATGAGAGTCGTGATATAGAAAAGACAATACTCCAGTAGCCACATGTTTTATAGATCCTAATTCTTCAAAGTAAATGGTATAAAAGGTTCTATTTTAAAGTACATAGACTAAATTTTCATGTAATTAAAAATTAACAAACTCACATGAAAACATTGTATTTACTATGTATATATATATATAAAGATGAAGTTTGCAGTTAGGCGTTGGTAAATGAAATTATTGTACAAACTTAACCCAAAAATCAGACATAAACCCCTTAGATCTAAAAGAGACATGATGGCCGTTAGTTTTTGTTTTCAAGGAGGCAAGGGTGAGGATTCATGGTGGACCCGTCGCCCAGCAACAAACACATATGTTCGATGTAGTAGCCAACAACAACCGCAACTGCTCAACTCAAAAGGAATTTAGTCATAGCTTTTTCCACATTCTTCAATTGTTTTGGAAATTTCACTCTAAGTTTGCATGATTCTCTTACTCGAAAGAATCACAAGTCGAGTCGAATAAACTTGGTGAATGACTAGCGAGTACGTTTCTGGTCAAGGTCATAAAACAGTCATGGTCAGAGTCGCCTCTCAGAAAGAAAACCTGGCGCGACTTGGAGGAGTCATACACATGGCTCATAAGAATTTAACACCCATAGCATCAAACTCTTACGAATCACGAGTAGGCTCTTACATATCGAGACAGATTATCTTTAAAATGAGGCGATTCTTAGATTGACCCTTCAATTAATTTGACTCAAACACAACTTGAGAGTCATTCACCAACACTTACTAGTCGAGCCGACCTTTCCGAGCAAGTGCCAAAAATTAAAAAAAAAACAGCTTATTGCCTTTCTGATATTTACAAAGGCTTAAGGGGTGTTTGTTTAAGCTTATAAGTGGGCTTATGAGCTTAAACAAACACCCCTTATATATAATCCATAATACAAAATATGCCATCTAAATAACTAACCCTAAAATCTATGACAATATCAACAAATCCAAAACCCTAAAAACAAAAATAAAAAGAACAAGTTATAAAAATAACAACCTCGGAATCGGAGACGATACGGCGACACTCCTTGAGAACAGAAGGAGTAAGGAAGACTTCTTTACGAATCATGGTATCATTCTTGTAGTTGGAGTTATTAGCGTATCTGAGTTTACCATCTGGACGGAACTCAAATTCAAGAAACTCGTGACCGAATTTGCCTTTGTGCCCAACGTAGTATCGCAGGTAGAATTCTCCGGCGGCTCCGTTTTCTTCTTCTGCCATTTTGTATTGGGGTTTCTCAGATTTTCAGAATTTTGGAGTTTAACCATATGGTTGGTTAGGTCGGTTTTATTCATCCGGGTTTGGGCCCAAATCTTTGGCCTTTTGGGTTCTTTAATTTATGCCTATGACCTAAGGGTAAATTTTGATCACTTATATTTTCATTTAAAAAGAAATAACTCACTTTTATGGTTTTGAAAAATATTAAGGGTGCGTTTAGTTGGAGAACAAATTCTTTTATTTTTTATCTCTAGTTTTGTAAAAATTTGGAAGAAGAATTAATCTCCACAAAACACTTGAAAATATAGAAAACGCGTTTAGTTGATATTTATTTTACATTTTTGAAGAAAGGGAAGGAGGTTGAGGGTTCTGAAAAGGAAAGCAAGGAAAATTTGTTTTGTAATTTTCCTTGTTAAGTTAGAAATAGAGGATTTGTGTTTTGCAAAATATTTTGTTGGAAAGCGTTGATTTGAGCGATCTACTGTTTTCCTTATTTTCACAAAACGTTTGTGGAAAAGCAGGTGTTCCACTCAATTAACATAACCTAAATATCTCACAAAATTAATCATTCTGCGAAAAAAAAATCATATCATCATAGCAGCAGTTAAATCATCTTTTTATAAAGTGTCACTTCATATAATTTCGACGAACTTATTTTTTGACTTTGTTTTGTAAGTGTTAAAATTTACTCTTAGAAAAATCACATTTGATTTGTTATTTTAATCTCACATGTGGTTTATGAAATCATATGTGATTTGTGATTTTCACACGTGATTTTTCTAAAATAAAAATCACATGTGATTTTCCTTGATGCAAATTTTAACACTAAAACAAAACTCAAAAGAAAAAGTTAATCGAAATATATTAAGTGCGGATTTAGAAAGATAAAAAATTCCGTCGTAATGGTGTATTTTTATCACTTAACAATTTATCCTCTGCAAGCTATTTTATTTTAAAACAATGCGGAAAGTGGTTTTTTAATTTTGATGAAAAATGACTAGTCATGATTTATTCATTAGATCTTTAGAAAATTTGGATTACATATTGAGCTTAACTTCTTTGTATTAAAGCCTGAAAAATCGGTCGAGTTAAGTTGAACTTTAACAAGGCTTGATTTGACTCAATAATATTATGTTGGTCGATTTGGGGAGATTTCACGAGAAAAGTTTGGGTTCGACTCGAAAACTCAATTTATTTGTAATGATTGTTTATTTTATTTTATTTTATTTTGTAATCATCAAGGACTCTTGAATACGGTTCGGCTCGTCTCGAAAAGCTTCATATATTTATAAAATAGTTATTTAAACTTAGCGTGTTTATATACATTACTTAAAAACTCAATAATAATTCGAGTCAAGCCTATATAAGCTAGAGCTCGACTCAATAAATATTTCAAGCTCATTTTCTCGGCTCGAGGATCGACAAAGCTCTGCCGAACAAGGTCGAGTTATTCAACAAAAGTTTTAATGTATTATAAACTTTAGAAATTTATAATATCTAAACTACACAGAGAAAAATCATTCAATCGATTAAATAATCAAAATGATTCAAAACTCAATATCAACTAATACAACTATACATACATGTTGTACAATAAATTTATGCACCAATGTATATATTTAACACCTTCAATTAATGTAATCATTAAGCAACTCTCAATGCAAAATACAATCAATAAACAACATGTTACAAATCAAACAAACTATTAATATAAAATTTAGAGTAAAGTCAAATCGTCCATGGTTTGTCCATTATCTCACTTTACATCCCGTGGTTTTTACACACATCGTCCTCCTTTAGTAAAGTTGGCATCATCATCCCATTGGTAAAGTCGGTCAATGAGGACTAACTATGCAAACTATTTCTCCATTGCCTCCTAGCGCAGAGAAAATATTTGCATCATTAGTCTTGAAACTAACGGTCAATTTATTTTGAAATAAACTAAAAAGCGGGAAGCCAGCTCGAACTTGGTTACGGTTACTCGCGAAAGCGTCCCAACCATTGGACTAAGCGTCAGGTGGTGTAAATATCTAAAAATAAATTTGTTTTAGACAATTTTTTTGGGTTTTGTACTTTTAAATCTGTTTTATATGTTTCGTCCGATTATATGTTTTTACAATTTCATAAGTTTTATCCGTTTTCATCGGTTTATATCGTTTTCTTACGTTCTCATCGTTTTGGTCCGTTTTTAAACGTTTTCGCCCGGTTTTATACATTTTTCTTACGCTTTCATTCATTTTTATACGTTTTCACTCATTTTATACATTTTCATCCGTTTTTATACATTTTCGTCCGTTCTTAAAACCATATGAAAACGTATAAAAACGGATAAAAAACAGATAAAAATGTACATAAACAGACGAAAAAATATAAAAACGGATGAAAACGTATAAAAAGAATGAAAACGTATAAAAAGATAAAAACAGACGAGAACGTAAGAAAAACGTATAAAAACGGATGAAAACGGATAAAAACTTATGACAACGTAAGAAACGTATAAGAACGGACGGAAACGTATAAAAGCGGATGAAAGCGGATAAAGCGTCGAAAACATATGAGCGTGAAAGCGTATAAAAATAGGCGGCGTATAAGGCGAACAAAAGCGTAAAAGCGGACGAAAATGTATAAAGGCGGACGACGTATAAATCCGGAAAAAAAAGCGGTTAAAAAATGTATTTTGGTACATTTACCTTTGTAGTGGTTGGGCGTTGTTTCATGGTGAAGCGGACTGAGTTCGAGCACAGCTTCCCTTTTTAGTTTATTTAAAAAAATTGCGCGGTAATCCTCGGGACTAACGATGCAACTATTTCTCTAACGTTGGGAGATAACGGAAAAATAATTTGAACCGTTAGTCCTATTAAAGCGACTTTACTAACGGGGGATGTATGGTGGCCAACTTTAACGGAGGAACGTGTTGTGCAAAAAAAAAAAAAAAAAAAAACACCACGGGGATGTAAGCGGGACAATGGACAAACCACATGGTTGTATTTTGGACTTTACTCAAATTTTAAATACTCTCCTCAAACACACAAAAAGATTCATGAAGTAACAACTTACAATTTATCAAAATAATTAAATGGCATGTCTGTTTTATTTATTACCCACTTTTAACATAATATAATTTGTCATTGTTTGAAGTTAATAGAACATAAAATTCTCATTATCTAAAAACATTGTTTATCAAAAATTTAATTACAGAATATCCGATGTCACAACACGCGGGTACCTGACTAGTTAAAAGTGATCTAGTGGATAAGTTGTTTTAAGTTTATCTTTTTACATAGCTCACGTGTCACATATTCGAGTCGTTATGCTACATGCTTAACTTTAATTGAAGACTGTTCTTTATTTGAGCTGCTTATTGAACTGGGTTTAACCTAGGGTGGCGCACATAACTTGCCCATGTTTGATGTTAACGAGGATTGCTGCAAACCGCCACATTGCGGCGGGGGCAAATGATATTTTATCGGTATACCTTTAATTCGTACGAAGGTAGTTGGGTACTGGGGTTAACTTGGTATAAGGCTGGCCTGATCTGTTTATGGCGCAAAAACGACGGCGTTTTCCCCTGACGTTTGTTAGCTGCAACATACATGAAATAGTAAGTACAAAGGTACCAAGATGATATTGGGATACAAATTCAGACAAAAATGTCTATGAGGCTCAGACAAGGAGGGAATAAAAAAAAGCTTAAACATCTGCAATGGCTGCAAATCTAGTGATTTGCCCCGCCAAGGCGCGGACGGTCGCAACTTTAGTCAAACCAGTAGAGCAAAACGATGAGGTCGAAAGAATACATCCGTCATGGCTGCAACTTTAGTAAGTTGTCGTGCCAAGATCCAGGCAACCTCATCTTTAGTCCTCTCCACCCCTAGACTCATCATTGCCTCATGTATCCCATATCAAATCGACAAAAATGTCGTCATTTGTAATAACACAACGCATACACTTACGAAGTGACTCTTTTGATTTGATACAAAAATGATGTCGACGATCGCAACCTAGCTTCTATACATATCGGAACCATTGTCGATTTCGGCAAAGACAATCATTTTTTTTATTACTATGGCTCGACTCTCTAAGCAACAAATACCATCACCAAATATGGTTTATGGTTGCAACCACCAAACACAATGGTTGCCTAGCCAAAAGACCACAAACATCAAATACCATCACCAATTAGTCCATGGTCGCAACATAAAATGAAGCGATTACCTCGCCAAAAGACAAACATGGACTTATATTCTTGATAAGGTTTTAAAAGGTACCATTTTGAGGGTCGTTTAAGTCCTTATTTGATCACTTTATATCCGTTATTGCTTAATATCGTTCCTTTTCACTTTTTAGGTCTCTTGAAGGCAAAATCTGGAATGGCACTTATTTGGACGAAAAGGCACGAATATCTGAAGAAAATGGCCAAAGTCGAATCGAGACACTGAAAGCTGCGAAAGCAGGCGGCGGCGTCGGTGTTAGTGCGGCGCCGTCGGAGGATTTTGTGACGATCTGAAGCCAAAACTCTATTTTCAAGTGGCGGCGTTGGGCTTTAAAAGTAGAGCCGTTCTTACTCGGGCGGCCTAGATTCAATCGAACGACGTCGGAGAGAAGAAGGGGCGTCACGGACATAGGGTAGCGCCGTCGCAAGGGTTAACGTGGCAAGGCGAAACCCAAATGGCGGCGACACGGGCGTCACAAAACATAAGGTGATGCCGTCGCATATGTAATATTATATATAGAATCCGAATTTTTCGTTTTAAGGAGTCTTTTGTGGAGTAAAACCTAAAACCAACCAAGGGTGTCTTGTACAGATATTTTAGGGTTTCAAACCCTATCTTACATCAAGATAAGTATTTACTTCATCAATTCAATTATGTCTTTGATTATTTGTGTGTATGCTTGCATGTTCTCCAATGTCCAAGCTAATTTATTTGTGTGTTTGCTTAGGAATATGAAACTTAATTATTAAATATTGATTGGTTGTTTCTTATCTTAGTTGATTAATGATCTAGTAATGCGATAGGTCATTCGTTGTGTATTAATGCTTGATTCATCTTTGTGAACCTTAGAATATAATTACACGAGTAGTTGTAAGCTAAACCATCCAAAGAGTGCCTTAGAGTAAGAGTTTATTATCCTAGTGGGTTTTGTAGATGAGACCCTTTGGTAAGTTCAAAGAGTTAGGGAGAAGCGCATACCCTACAACTTTAGACACACAGCGTAACTAAGAATAAGGCGTGACAACTCAACCATCAATAGGAGATAATTAAGGAGTAGTAAAACCTAAGTAAACACATCTTTAAACTATCATACGAGCACACATTAATTAGACATAGACTACCACCACCTTAGTTTAGATAATTAGATAATAGTAGAGTAATCGGTGAAATACCAAACCCCAAATCCAATACCGAGATTCAGTACCTTTCAATTTCCTAAAAACATAAAAAGATAAAAAAAATAATCTTCCTCAACCTCGACCTTAGCGTAGTAACTTCTCACTAGCATTCCTATTCCCTGAGAGCGATATCAATACCCGTGGCTTACGCAATACTACACTACAGCGATTAGGTTCCTTGCCTGGGGTGTTGAAAACTTGCTCGACGAAAGGAAGTTCCTTTGACCCCGAGCAGCTGCGTAAGCGTATCAATTCTAAAACATCGTGGTGCGGCGTGGCGAAAGCCAAACCTGTGTGTTAGCACATATGTGGTATGATACTACACTGCGAGTACTCACGATGGAGAAAAAATATCAAACGCACCCTTATTAACAGAAACCAAAAGCTAACACAACTTTAACACAAAACTAACAACTCTTGGTGTTTACTGCTTTACTTAAACAAATATACACCCTCGTGATGCTTTCTCTTTGACAAGACTGCTAAAAAACCAACCCTTATATGGGTTTGTTGACCCAATAGTAATACCAAACACCTACATGGTGTTGTTAGCGAAACACAATAAACCAACGCACCTCACGAGTTACGCGAATTTCGATTGAAATAACTCATAAGCAAACCCCAACATAAAAAATGAACATACCTAAACTTCAACAACATGAATACAAATGAACTTAAACCCCAAACAAAACCCCGCCTTGAATCTCAAAACCAAATCCACGAAAATCGGGGCTATAAACCAACCCTTTTAAGAACAACAATTAACACCTCAATCAAGAACACAACTCATCCCAACTTGACATCAAGAACCAAACCCTACATTTAAGGTTTTAAATCGACTCCTTCAAGAACAACAATTGGCGTTAAGCGGTTTGATGTATCTGGTGAATTCGAGTCGTCGTTATGTATACAATTTTTTCTTTTTAATGGACCGGCGTCATGTTTTTAGGTAATGCAATAGACCGAGCTTCGTTATTTTGTGCCACGAGGAAGGTAGCCTAAATGATAGACCATGCATCATTTTGAGAAGCTAAATTATATATATATATATATATATATATATATATATATATATATATATATATATATATATATATATATATATATATATATATATATATATATATATATACTAACTTCATAACCCGTCCAATGGGCGGGTTTGCTTCATTATATTACTGGACGAAGTTTAATTGGACGTAAATAAACAGTAATAACGGCAAATATCGTAGACACAAAAAGTGGAAACAAAAAGAAAGTGTTCCATGTATTATATGTAAAAAGAACGATGAAAGGTATAAGAACATGTAAATCACATTTGATAAAATACACACTGATTTTCTATTATCTTTTAACTGGATCCATATTTGTTTATTTGTACCTAAAATCATCATTATTTAAACAACTTATTACACCACCCTTTGGCTTCTCATTATATCATCATTAGTTGAAAAACTTACACTCAAATCTGTATATATATATTCATCATGAAGGAGAACATTTGCATTCTCATATGATACAGACTCAATCAAATTTGTGGCTAAAACAATCAAGTTTCACAAAAGCAATAAGAATAAATATCTTACAAACTACTGTAATATATATGATAACAAAGCAAGATCTCGTGGCATAGCTTTAATCTAAGACTTTATGTTTTCCAAAATAACTCCTTTGGTACTTTTAAGCTTTCTAGTTATGGGTAAATCACCAAGAGATATTTGACATGACCTGGTTGTTGATGCATTGCATACCACACGCCCGACCTATACAAATCATTGTTGGTGTCGTGAGCCCAATAGCAGGGTTAGATAATCAACGTCAGCAGATACAAATACCACTAGGTGGTTACCGGATATCACTTGGAATCGTGTGATCACTTTCCAAAGTAAACTATTCGACCATAATGCACGGGTTACACGAATATCTACTTGGGATAAGACGAATCTTTGTTATAGAATTAGGCACAATTCAATAACCCTTGCGCTTATAAGTGTTTATCATTTTCTATGTATTTCATGCATAATCGGACATCTATATATAGGACATTACTCTCGGCCGTTCAAATGGAATTATGAGGATTAATGACCCATTAATCACCTCATAACTATCACTATTATAGCGTTAGTGGTTACATGACCAATTAAGCGTGGTCATTAAGCGGTTATAGCGCCATTTAACGATGCTTTAACACTAGCAATACTTTCATACCTCTAGCGGTACTTTCATAGCACTTGATTGGAAACACTACCTATCGGTGGAAACACGCTTATCGATGGAAACCACAAGCGGTACTTTCTACTAGTACTACCAATCGAACCACTATAAGAGTCGAGGTGTTCATGGACCTTATGGGTGTACACCGTACCTCTAACCCATTACAAGGTGTGAACTAATCCCACAAGTGCACTAAATTTTCAACAATCCTCCCTAAATTTAGTTCACTTCCTTTGCATGAAAATAAACATCAAACAAAACATGTGCATAAATGAAAATGTCACGAGTTGAATTTCCATCTTAGTAAATTACACGTTCAAATATTCGAGAATCGGGGTGTTCTAAGAATTGAACCCTTCAACCCATTTGAATACCTAAAGATAAAATACACACAAATTTTCAAACACTTATCGACTCCACGACACTATACAAGCCATGTGTCCATATCCAAATTCATAAATGTTAAAAAGCTAAAAATCCAAAAGCTTCACAGCGGCAAAACTTCAACATTCGCATAGGTGGTTCCTCTTTATTTTATGCTCACCGCCAAGCACTTTGTCAAATAAATATTACCATTAAGTAAAGACTTCATCCTCCTTTCGGCGAGTTACGAGCACAACCTTGGGATGTAAATAAAACATGTGCTCCGGTCCGGCGAATGTTCGACTTTCCACATTGAACTCGGCTCCCAAGTTTCCTTAGGAGGAGTTGGGTGTCCTAACATTCGATGACTAAGTTGGTTTAAACCCATCCCTTTAGCGAGACTTTATAACCAAGTCTCTAGCCAAACCCTTCGTCAGTGATCGGCTAAATTTTGTTGAGATCTAACAAACTCTATAGATACCCCCCATTCATGATAAGCTCGCGAATCATGCTATATCGACACCTAAGTGTCTAGACTTACCATTATACATCGGCTATAAGCCTTAGCCAATGTAGCCGCACTATCTAGCGGATAGAAATAGGTGCTATAGGTTTGAGCCACAATGGAATCTCAAGAAGCAAGTTTTCAACCATTGACTTCTTTACCGGTAATGCCAAAGCCATGAAATTGATTCCATTGTTGAGCGGTGATGCAAGTTCGCTTCTTGGATGCCCAGTGCACCTCCACCAAGTAGGAATACCCGACCCGTGGTAGGCGAATTGTCTTGATTATTCTTGATCCAACTTGCATCGATGTATCCTTCAAAGCGATGGGTAACGGTATATGAGAGACTATAATCCATAGTTCTCTTGAAATACTTGATACCCTTTGAGCGCTTGCCGATGGTGAGCACTAGGATTACTAGTATACACCTCAATTTTCCCATTGCAAAACCAATGTCGGGCCTTGTACAAGTCATGGCATACATTAGGCGACCAATTACCTAGAATACTCAAGTTGAGATATAGCTTTGCCATTATTAGGCATCGACTTCTCACAAGTATCCATAGGAGTACTCATTGAGTACAATCAAAGTAATTAATTTCCTCAACACCTTCTCAATATAATGAGGCGAGATATAGAAATTCTTTTACTTTCAAGTTTAATCCTTATACCAAGGATAACATCGACCTCCCCATGTCCTTCATGGAGAACCTTGATGACAAAAATTCCTTTGTCAAGTCAACTTTGATTTTGGTCGGTGCGAAGATCAACATGTCATCAACATATAGACAAATGATGACTCCTTTGCAGTTCATCAAATTTGCTATATACATTTTTCGACTTGGTTAAGAACATAACCACTAGACAAAACCACTTCATCAAATTTTTGATGCCATTGCTTAGGTGCTGCTTAAGTCCATAAAGAGACTTAATCGGTTTGCACCTTGTTTTCATTACCGGCATGATGAAGCCACGAGGTTGGTTCATATAAACCTCCTCTTCGATTCACCATTCAAGAAAGCGGTTTTCGCATCCATCGATGAATAACAGGTTGTGAATAGATGCCATAACAATCGGCGGATCTTATAGTGCGTCGAGCCACGGGGCATAAGTATCAAAATAGTCTATTCGACTTTTGTTTAAAGCCACGAATGACTAGTCTAGCCTTGAACTTTTCAATAGTTCCATCACCTTCATTTTCTTTTGAAAATCCATTTGCAACCAAAGGTTTGCAACGGTGTGAATCAACCAACACCCAGTGTTGTTGCCCATGATGGAATCCATCTCATCATTGATTGCTTCTTTCGAGCAATATCACGGGACTTCATTGCTTCTTCAAATGTCTTGGGATCATCCTCAACAATGAAACAATAGGGTATTGGTTAGAGACCTCATCCCTAGTTCCTTGACTAAGTATAGTTGAAACTCGAGTCAAATGACTTTGGGTCCTAATCCTTTTGCTCTTCACGAGCACGAGTTCGAGTTGTTGTACCACAACCTCATCAAGGACCACCGATGGTTCATCATCGGTACCTCGATACACCGGTGTCATGAGTTCCATTAGGAATCTTGACTTGGTCTAGGGGTGATGAGAATCTATTCTCATCAAAATCGCATCCGCTTGATTCAATTATTGTGTTAAGCGAAACATGTTCATTAGGTTCAATAACATAGAACCTAAAAGCTTTGGAATGCTCGGCATATCCAACAAAGATGCGATCGATGCCTCTTTCACCCAAAGTTTTCAACTTTGGATCATGGAATCTTACAACGACCTACTGACCCCAAACCTTGAGATAATTCGGGTTGGGTTTCCTTTTAGTCGAGTTCATAAGGGTAACCTTGTTCCTTTTGTTGGGAACCCTATTTAACAAATAACAAGTTGTTAACATAGCTTCACCCGAACCACTTGACTCGATCCGAATAGGACAACATGGAATTAACCATCTCCTTGACACCTGTTTTCCTTTCGGAAATACCATTTTGCGGAGGAGTATAAGGCGATCGTTTCATGGATTATTCCAACAGATGAAAGTACTAAGTATCCATGTACTCACCTCCCTATCGG
This sequence comes from Chrysanthemum lavandulifolium, assembly GCA_022545495.1. Lineage (NCBI taxonomy): Eukaryota > Viridiplantae > Streptophyta > Magnoliopsida > Asterales > Asteraceae > Chrysanthemum > Chrysanthemum lavandulifolium. The sequence continues at coordinate 88,665,051 of CM040244.1, forward strand.
TCCTTAATATTTTGATCAAAGACCCAGTTGTAATTCAACTTGGTTTTAAACACTTTGAATTTATCTAATGCTTCATCCTTGGTATGTAACAGATAGACATAACAAAATCTAGAAGCATCATCAATAAATGTCACAAAGTACTTCTTATTCCCCAAAGAAGGAGTGGCATGCAAATCACACGAGTCCTGTGAATAAGCTCAAGATCTTAGTCTCACGACTAACACCACGAAAGGGTTTCTTGGTTATCATGGTCAACATGCAAGTTTACACTTTTCGGTGTCCATGTCAGCGAGGATTAAACCATCCCTAGACATATCTTGCATTCTTTTATAGTGAACATGGCCAAGTCTAGCATGCCAAAGGGTAGAGTCGGTCCGTCATATGTGGTCACAAAAGTGAAATAACACTATCGGTGGTAACATTAAGCTGAACATTTGATTACATAAATAACCAAAACCAATAAAAACACCATGCTTAAAAGCACAAATTTATCGAGACTCGATAACTTGCTTATAACCATGATTATTCAAAATACTACTTGAAACCAAGTTCTTCTTGATATCGGGAACATGAATAACATCAAACAAAGTTACAATCTTTCTGAACTAAACCTAAGATCTACACATCCACGACCATGCACCAAGGTGTTGACTCATTTCCATGTGAAGAATAGAACCATCATTCGATGACTCATAAGTCTTGAACCGACTTCTATCTTTACACATGAATTGTTGCACGAGTCGACCCGCCACGCAACATCATCATCCTCACATAAAAGATTGAGATACATATGTAACATAATAAATCGAAAAGACTTATTAAACATATTCGACCTTTCGGTGAGTTGGTGAACCACCACTCCACGAACCATTAGTGACGATCCATTGGCTTTACCACCAATTTTAACACCTTTGCGGTCCTTTTAATGTGACCGGTCTTGCCACATTTCCAACAAGTAGGAGTTGCCTTCTTGTTAAGATCCGCCTTTATGTTATCATGATATTTGCGTTTGCCTTTGTTATCACTGTACACGGTGGAGTTGTTATGCTCCACCATATTGACAACATATGCACCAGTAGCATTGCTACTCTTTGGCTTGTCATTATCCTGCACCTTGAGAGATTCCTCAATGCGCATATGACTGCCCAACTCAACCAGAGTTAACTCCTCCTTCATATGTTTCAAGGTATGCTTGAAATCTTTCCATGAAGGAGGGAGTTTGTCAATGACACGAGAGACTTTGATAGCCTCATCCATGTTCATATGGTGTTGTGTAAATGATTGCTTCTAAAACAGTCAAGAAATATTGACCAAAGGTTTTAGTCAACAAAAGTCAACTATTATGGACTCAATACAATTTCCTTGGAATTTAGTGGATTCCAGTCGTTAAGTCCGGAGGTTGAATGGTGTTCGGCGTTCGGATATAGAATGATCACTGGGATAATGATGCGTAAGGATTTTGGTTTATAATTACACTCTTGATTGATTGGAATTGTATTTGGATACAAAACTATAAAGCAAAACAATCGATTTAAACAAGCGTAAATCGTCGTTTACTAAATTTTACATAAGCGTATAAAATAAAGCGTAAATTTAAAAGAATAAAATACCTACGGATATGAAAATGATATTTTTACAATCCTAATAATAAAAGAAAATTATTGGAAAATTAAAATTATTTTTATAACTATTTATTTAATTATTATTAATTAAAAACTATTTTTAACTATTTAATAATACTCTAAAATATAAGAAAATATTAAATAAAGCTAGAAAAGTAAAATTATGACTTAGAAAAATCTAAAATATTATAAAACTTATTTTAAAACTGAAAATATACTTTTACACTTTTATCTATTTATTATTAATTAATTACTATTTATTAATTATTTAAAATACACTTAAATACAAGAAAATATAAAATTAACCTAGAAAATTGAAATTTTAACTTAGAAAAATCTAAAATATTAGAAAACTAATTTTAAAATTTAAAAGATATTTTTTATGTTATTTATTTATTTATTATTAATTATTTAATACTTTTTAACTATTTTAAATTCTAATAAATACTAAACAAACTAAGAAAATTAAAATTTTTTCTATAATTATCCTATGATGACAGAAAACTAAGAAAATTATAAAAGCAGAAAGTGCTTAATAATAAGTGAAAAGAAAATTAAAAGCTAATTTATATTAAATAAACGCTATCACTATTTTTAAAATTGATGTTTTGTGTTTTTTCTTTTTAAACCTATTTAACTACTTGATAATAAGCAACTTTAATAAAGACAAAAATTTTGGAACTTGAAAATAAGCGGTTTGAGAGCTTAAGAGCTTAGCAGTTTAAGCTTTTGGCTTATTTTGATGTTTCAAGCTAAAATAAGTGGCCAAATAAGCTAAACAAAAGAAACAAAGTGAATTAAGATGAAAATAAGCTAAAGGTACTTAAATTAAGCTAAAGGCACAAAGAAACACCTTTGAAAAGCTTAAAATAAGCTAATAAGCACTTATAATAAACAGCGACCAAACAAGCACGCACATTTTTGTAGGCGATTTAAGCTAAGGCGAAAGATCAAAAGCCAAAAATAAGCCTTGATACAAGAAGTCGCTTATTTAGGTTCCCAAAAATCAAGATTCTCACAATGGGGCCCACTAATAAGCTTGTAATGAGCTTGAGAAAAAGCTTGTAAAACACCAGAGTGTTCGGTGTACACAAGAAATGGGACAAACAAGAAGCAACTAGCATCTACCAAATAAGCTAGAAAGTTAAAAATAAACCTTGGACCTAAGGGACAGACTAGGTGAGCTTCCAAAAGCTAAGTTACACAGGCGAGGTTCACTAATAAGCTCTGTGAGCTTGTGAAATCAAGCGGATACAATCAACTCCACCGTGCAGGGGAGGTTTTTGAAAAGTACTTAAAAGAAGCTAGAAAATAAGCGGTTTAACTAGCAAACTAAAAATTATAAAAAGTGCGTGATAAAGATGAGCAACTAAATATTATAAACCTAAAAGCTTAAGTCCTAAATCCTAACAAGAAGATCACAGAAAATTAACAAGTTTATTCAGCTGCAAATAAGAAAATTTGACTTTTTAATGAAATGAGCTAAGTTGACTTTTATGAGTTTTAAATCAAATCTACTTACTGATTATGATGTTATAAGGTGAATTAAGACTAGTTTGATCAATAATAATAACTTATGAACATAAAAACATGATCATGGAACATGAAATCTACCGATTAATAAACAAGGTGTGATCAAAGGCTATTTTGACTTTCTTACAAATGAGCCTTGGTTTTTATTGTTTCTTGAGCTACTATGAGCAAGTGTGACAAACAACAAACAAGAACAATGTCTTGAACACCCTCTAACACAGTTTACACAATAAATCCAAACAACTCTTTAATAAACTGATTTTGTGATTTTGAAAGTTTCCATGATTAAGACCATACAAGCGATTTATAAGAACATTTAATGATATAAAAAGCGATTTAAGCACATAAACACTAACAATAACAACTAAGACCTATAAATCACTATTATGCAATATTACTAGTGAAAAATGAAAACAAAGCAACTAAGAAGGCGATGAACAAGCGATCGATTTTAAGCTATAATCTAACTAACATACACGAAATAAGCATAAAAACATAAAGATAAGCAGAGATAGCGGTTGAGCGGTGAATGGCCAAAATTAAGAATTGAGCTTACAAATTGCTTCCAAGCTCAAAGCGAGAACCAATGATCAAGAACACTTCCTATAGCTTCCCAGCTTCTAAACCAAGCAATCCAAAATTTACCTGCTCCAAATTTGTGATTATCTTCTCCATTGATTTTTGATTTTCCAACTATTTTTAGTATTTTTTATTTTTGAATTTTAACTCTAAGCTGTGTTTTAAAGTTACTAAAAGCTTTATAAGGAGCTTACATGAGCTTATGAGTCCAAACAACAACTATTAACAACATTCAAACATATTGAGAATTTAACAAGGAAATTTGCATACACTCGAATTGCGTGCTAAAACTTGAAATTGGTTCTTTGAAAAGGTTTATATTACTGAAAATAACTTAATTCAAGACTTGAAAGCTTAAAATTACGGAAATTTAAAATTACACTATTCGACATACATTAATTAAAATTAAACTAGATAGCTTCCACATTGCTTCATTTCTTCTTTATAAAGATCTTTTTAGACTCATCGACATCTCTCGAATGTTTCCCACTTGATTTCAACCATTGGATCCTTTGAATTCATCATAATCGTGCACTTGGCATTTTGGCGTAAAAGTCGTTTGAGCGGGTTTTAAGCAATTAATGAACTTTGGAAGATTGTAGAGGTGGAAGGAGTGGTTAAGCAGTTGGGAGGCAGTGGAAAGGTGGTAGTGGTGGTAGGAGCAAGTGGTGGAAACCACGGTGGTTTACAGTTTTAGCGGGGATTGTGAGAGAGATAAGCAGTGATGGTGGTTTGATTGTGTTTGACCCGTTTAATTATTAAGATGGGGTTCAAGTTTGAGGGGTCACGGGATATTGTGGGGGGTTCTTTTGGGTTTGGTTTGGGGTTAATAATACAAAGGGTCCGTTTGGTTTTGGATTATCCACAAGGACCAAATTGTAATTTTACGATTTTGAGGGATGAAATTGTAACTTTCCCAAACTTATCAAAGGACCAATTATGCCATATATGAATAGTACAAGGTTACTTTTGATTATCTTTACTTTTAAATTCACGAGGGACTATTTTTGACAATTTTTAAACTTTAGGGACTAAAGTTGTCATTTTATAATTTTAAACTTTGAAGGGCTTGTTTTGACAACTTTTGAATCCATGGACCTTAAATGATATTTTGCTTTATTTTGATTTACAGGGGACTAGTTTTGACAACTTTTGAAACTTGGGGACTAAAGCGCCAATTATGCAAACTTGATACATTTTCACACCTTTTGGTATTTTGCATTTGAAACACATAAAACACTTATTTGTGATATTTTTATCATTTTGATGCTTTGACGGTGTTTTGGATGTTTTGGCGGTTTAAAAGTACAAAATGATAGTATTGCATACTCATGATAAACCTTCAAGTATTCCAAGTTCATTGTATTGTTCCATAACCGGTCTTGAATCGGTAATTTTGTAATTTGTGAAATTAATAACAAGGAACTTCTTACTTGATGCATCCTCGGCCATATATTTGGCATCGAGGAATCTCGGTTCTTTGGAAGATTCAAAGTTCGATAAATATCAAGCAGAGTCGAGACATACCATTGAGAATAATACCTATGCATATGTAGTCATCATTCTCCCATTTCTCCTCATTACGATCCGCTCCCGGTAGCATCATCCCCGTCATCGGGAATAGGTGTAGTAAGCGCACACCACACTCGTGTGATGACGAAGTGCATCTTCTTCGCCGCCTCCTAAGTCCACCCTTCAAACTTATCAAGCTTGGAAAGTTTGAAGCCATGTGTTCATTGCGGCGATTGCCATTGATTATCACAAAATAGTTTACTTTGATTGTTGGTGTCGTGAGCCCGATGGCGAGGTTAGATAATCAGCGTCGTGGATCTGAAATACCACTAGGTGGTTCTGGGATATCACTTGGAATCGTGTGATCACTTTCCAAAGTAAACTATTCGACCCTAATGCACGGGTTACCGAATATCTACTTGGGATAAGACCAAATGTTGTTATAGAATTAGGCACAATTCAATAACCCTTAGACTTATAAGTGTTTATCGTTTTCTATGTATTTCATGTATAATCGACATCCTATATATAGGACATTACTCTCACCGTTCAAATGGAATTATGAGGATTAATCGGCCCATTAATCACCTCATAACTATCCCCATTATAGCCGTTAGTGGTTACATGACCAATTAAATGTGGTCATTAAGCGATTAATCGCCATTTAACAATGACTTTAACACTAGCAATACTTTCATACCTCTAGCGGTACTTTCGCTGCACTTGATTGGAAACATCGCCTATCGATGGAAACACGCTTATCGGTGGAAACCACGAAAAGACTTTCTCACAAGCGGTACTTTCACAAGCTACTAGTACTACCAATCCAAACCACTATAAGAGTCGGTGTTCATGGACCTTATGGGTGTATACTCCGTACCTCCTAACCCATTACAAGGTGTGAACTAATCCCACAAGTGCACTAAATTTTTCAACAATCATAAGGTAGAGGCATATCAATCTTAGGCCATTTAACTTTTGAAGTAGAATTATAAGTTTGACTAATCAATTCGGACTTAAGAATTCATGAGGTGTAAAGCCCGGCGCTTCAGCGGGGATGTTTGAATACAAAATTATTTACGAAAGAGCTTGAATTATGTAAAACGTTAGACATAAGATCTCCGTTATACTTAAATTTACGAACATCCTCAAAAGGTAGCGTTTTCATACAAAAATAAATATTTCTTACCCTCTTAATGCTTAATATCATTTGCAAAACATCCATGATTCTTTTGGACCCTCTCTTGTCATAATCAACATGATCACATGAAAAGATTAATTAGCTTTTAAAACATTATTTTCTCGACATATGATTACACGTATGCAAGGGAATACGTACTAAAACATTTAGAAATTAAATCTAACGTAATATGTGTCTATCCTTTTGTCTCATTAATCAACCATTTCATGTTACAAAATTATGTTAATTATAATAACACACTCCTATTCCTTATCTTGGCTAAATTCTAACTTTGTATTATGTTTGTTCATATCTTCATCTACCCATTTGGTTTTTAGGTCAAACCTAGATAAAGTATAGTTAACCATGTCAACCTTAAACTAAAACATCAACTCAGCTATTGGAATAAAATTAGGTAGTTTCAATGAAACTAATCATATGCAATCTACCAAAGCCATATCATTTGAGAATTATCATAATGCTCAGTTCATAACAAAGAATAATGGACGTGAAAACCACCCAAGTATGTTTTATGCTTTTACGTCATATCTTAATGCAATGTAACATCTTTTCTTGAAGTCATTTATCATATTGTTAAAAGTGTTCAACAAAAATTCCAAATTAAAGCATCGCAATTACAAATGAAATATGGAATACCTTTAATTGTTGTTTGCTATCTTTATCCCGAAGTTAATGGCACCATCGATCCGAAAGTAGCAAATGTGCCATGAACACAACAAAAATAATGTAAGGTTAAGTTATTAGGGGCTTGGCCTTTTGAACATTCAAATATGAAGAGAGTTGATCATTTAAAATCAAATAGTGAAATTTAAAAATTTAAAATGGCAAAACCAGTTGATCATTTAGAATCAAATACTTATCAACTGGGTCTATTTTTTGAGGAGTATATAACAGTAGTGGGGTGCGAAGTAAAGGAAACCAGGTCAACCCCGTACTTTTTGCTATTAATTGTCTTTAAACAACTGCATATAAATCAAGCAAATTGAAACAAACGCAGATTAAGACTTTATACGATAAACAGGTTTGCCAATTACAATTGAGCCCACAAGCATGGCTATAACCATAAGCTGCAATTATTCCATGAAATATCCATAAAAGGTGAAAAAAAGTTACACATTTATTAATCGTGTTTACGAAACATCAATTAAGAAAAAGAAAGTATAGTTGTTGGAGCAACCAACCTTCGGGTACCAACCAATTTTTCGCCATGGAATTATTCAGGGACCCCTTCATGAGTGGTTACAACCATCACCTACAATAAAATGTCACACCTAATTATTGGAAGCTATATGACAATTTAATAACAGCATAGGCAGTAAAAGAGTACGTACCTGTCGCATATATTGCTTAACAGTCAAGACTATCTCATGGTATACCACTCAATTAGGAAGCACCTTTACAAGAAAAGACGAATCAACAACAACCAATACAAAGCACCATCATATACGACTACGGTTTTCAAAGTTTTATTGTAAGTTATTGTAGTGATACAGCATTAGCAGCGTTCGGGGTCAAAGGAAACTTCCTTTTCTTGAGCAAGTTTTCAACCACCTCAGGCGGTGAACCTAATCGTTGTAGTGTAGTATTAAGGTAAGCCTCGGGATTGATATCGTTCTCTAGGGGAATAGGAATGCTAGTGAAAATTACTACGCTAAGGTTGGGGTTGAGGAAGATTATTTTTATCTTTTATATTTTTAGAAAATTGAAAGGTACGAATCTCGGGGTATTGGATTTGGGGGTGGTATTTCTGAGATTACTCTACTATTATCTATTCTAATTAACTAAGCTAAGGGTAGTCTATGTCTAATTGATGTGTGCTCGTATGATGATTAAAGATGTGTTTACCTAGATACTATTACTCCTAGTTATCTCCTATTGATGGTTGAATTGTCACGTCCTTATTCTTAGCGTTGTGTCTTCTAAGTTCGTAGGGTATGCTTTCTTCCCTAACTCTTTGAGACTACCTTAAGGTTATTGCCTACAAAATCTCTAGGATTCATAAACTAACTCTAAGGTTATCTTTGGATTTTTAGCCTACAATAACTCTAGGCGATTATAAACTAATGTTCATAAAGATTACTCAAGCATTAAAAACACAACGATGGCCTATTGCAATCCTATGCCAAGTACAATTAAGATAAGAGACAACCAATCAATATTCAATACCTAGGTTTCATAGATCTAAGCAAACACACAAGTAAATTAGCCGAACATGGTGAACATGCAAGCATACACACATACAATTGAAGACATAATTAAATCAATGAAGTAAATTACTTATCTTGTTGTAAAATAGGGTATGAGAACCCTAAGATCTTGCCCAAGACGACCAAAATCGTTATTAGGTTTTACTCACAAAACTACCTCTCCAAAAGTCCGAAAATTTGAATTCTATATATAGAGTTACAAGCTGCGACGATGTCACTCTTTAATTGTGACGGATTGGATCGCCGCCATTAGGGTTTCGTTTTGACCAAGTCAACTTTGTGGCGTCGCACCTTGTGATTGGCGTCATCGGCCTCATCTTCGACGCGTGAATGCGAATCTAAGCGATCGAGTTGTGACACCCTACTCTTTAAACCTGGCCGTCGGTACATAATAGAAACTTTTATTACACCCACTTTTAACATAATATAATTTGTCATTGTTTCAGTTAGAACATAAAATTTTCATTATCTTAAAAACATTGTTTATCAAAATTTAATTACGTATCCGATGTCACAACACGCTGGTACCACTAGTTAAAAGTGATCTAGCCGGATAAGTTGTTTTAAGTTTATCTTTACATAGCTCACGGTCACATATTCGAGTCGCATGCTACATGCTTAACTTTAATCAAGACCGCTTTTATTTGAGCCGCTATTGAACTGGTTTAACCTAGTGGCGACATAACTTGCCCATGTTTGATGTTAACGAGGATTGTCGCGAACCGCCACATCAAGGGGCAATGATATTTACTCAGATACCTTTAATTCAGACAAGGTAGTCGGGTAATCGGGTTAATTTGGTATAAGGCGGCTCGATTGCTTATGGCGAAAAACGACGCAAGGCTCTCCACGTGTTAATGAAGATACATGAAATAGTAAGTGCCAAAGGTACCAAGATGATATCGATACAAATTCGCATAAAATGTCTACGAGGCCTGCATAGGAGGAATAAAAAAGCTAAACATCCGCGAATGGTCGCAAATCTAGATTCGCCCCCGCCATACGGTCGCAACTTTAGTCAAACCAAGAGAGCAAAACGATGAGGTCGAAGAATACATCCGCCATGGTCATAACTTTAGTAAGTTGTTTGCCAAGATCCGGCAGCAACCTCATCTTTAGTCCTTCCACCCCTAGACTCATCATTGCCTCATGTATCCCAAAGATCAAATCGACAAAAATGTCGCCATTTGTAATAACACAACGATACACTTCTCGAAGTGACTTTTGATTTGATACAAAATGATGCTCGACAACACAACCTAGCTTCTATACATATCGAACCATTGTCGATTTCAAGAAAGACAATCATTTTTTATTACTATGGCTCAACTCTCTAAGCAACAAATACCATCACCAACATATTTATATCATCAACCACCAAACACAATGGTTTAGCCAAAAGACCACAAACATCAAATACCATCACCAATTAGTCCATGGTCGCGAACTGCGAAACGAAGCAACATTCGCCAAAAGACAAACATGGACTTATATTCTTGATAAGGTTTTAAAAGGTACCATTTCGAGGGTCGCTTAAGTCCTTATTTGATCACTTTTATATCCGTTATTGCTAATATCGCTCCTTTCACTTTTAGGTCCTCAAGGCAAAATGCCCCGGGAAAGGCACTATATTTGCAAACGCGAGACAATGAGCCGGCTGCTGGCACGACGGGTTTTGGGGACCAGGATTTTTGTGACGACGCCGGTTGTTGACGACGGCGCTACGTAAAGAGAGGGTGACGCCGACGGCGATTCAATCGGCCAAGACGTAAAGAACGCCTAATGGTCGCAAGCGGCTATTACCCACGCCACAAAACATGCGATGCTACGATATGTGGGTTATATATAGAATCCGAATTTTTCGCTTTTAAGTGAGTCTTGTGGAGTAAAACTAAAACCAACCAAGGGTGTCTTGTACAAGATTTTAGGGTTTCAAACCCTATCTTACATCAAGATAAGTATTTACTTCATCAATTCAATTATGTCTTTGATTATTTGTAGTGATGCTTGCATGTTCTCCAATGTCCTATTAATTTATTTCGTGTGTGGTTCGCTAGGAATATGAAACTTAATTATTAAATATTGATTGGTTGTTTTATCTTAGTTGATTAATGATCTAGTAATGCGATAGGTCATTCGTGTGTACTTAATGCTTGATTCATCTTTTAACCTTAGAATATAATTACCTCGAGTAGTGTAAGCTAAACCATCCAAAGAGCCTTCTGAGTAAGAGTTTATTATCCCTAGCGGGTTTTGTAGATGAGACCCTTTGGTAAGTCTAAAGAGTTGTAGGAGAAACGACACTCTACAACTTTAGACACACAACGAATTCAAGAATAAGACGCGATAACTCAACCATCAATAGATAATTAAGGAGTAGAAACCTAAGTAAACACATCTTTAAACTATCATACGAGCACACATTAATTAGACATAGACTACCACCACCTTAGTTTAGATAATTAGATAATAGTAGAGTAATCCAGAAATACCAAACCCCAAATCCAATACCCGAGATTCAGACCTTTCCAATTTCCTAAAAACATAAAAAGAGAAAAAAATAATCTTCCTCAACCTCAACCTTAGCGTAGTAACTCTCACTAGCATTCCTATTCCCCTAGAGAACGATATCAATACCCGTGGCTTACCTTAATACTACACTACAAACGATTAGGGTTCACCGCCAGGTGTTGAAAACTTGCTCGATTTAAAAGGAAGTTCCTTTGACTCGAACGCTGCACAGATCAATTCTAAACATCGAAAGGGCGAATCGAAGCCAACCCGTGTTAGCACATATGTGGTATGATACTACACCGCGAGTACTCACGATGGAGAAAAAATATCAAACGACTTTATTAATGTAAACCAAAAGCTAACACAACTTTAACACAAACTAACAACTCTTGGTGTTTCATCGCACTTAAACAAATATACACCGTGATGCTTTCTCTTGACAAGATCGCTAAAAACCAACCTTATACGGGTTTGTTGACCTAATAGTAATACCAAACACCTACATGGTGTTGTCAATAAACACAATAAACCAACGCACTCCTCACGAGTCTCGCGAATTTCAGTTGAAATAACCTATAAGCAAACCCCAACATAAAAAATGAACATACCTAAACTTCAACAACATGAATACAAATGAACTTAAACCCCAAACAAACTCCCCACCTTGAATCTCAAAACCAACTTGGAAAATCAGTATATAAACCAACCCTTTAAGAACAACATTAACACCTCAATCAAGAACACAACTCATCCCCTAACTTCAACATCAAGAACCAAACCCTACATTTAAGGTTTTAAATCGACCTTCAAGAACAACAATCGACGCTTAAGCTGGTTTGATGTATCCGTGAATTTGACACGCCAAGATATACCAATTTTTTCTTTTTAATGGACCGAAAGGCCATGTTTTTTTTTTCAATGTAATGCATCGAGCTTCGCTATTTTTGTGCCATGTGCAGAAGGTAGCCTAAATGATAGACTATGCATCATTTTGAGAAGTTAATTATATATATATATATATATATATATATATATATATATATATATATATATATATATATATATATATATATATATATATATATATATATATATATTATTTAGCTTCATAACCACTGTAATGGGCGTTTCTTCATTATATTACTCGACGGGTTTAATTGACGAAATAAACAGAATAACTGAATATCGAGAGTACACAAAAAGTGGAAACAAAAGAAAGTGTTCCATGTATTATATGTAAAAGAACGATGAAAGGTATAAGAACATGTAAATCACATTTGATAAAATACACACCGATTTTCTATTATCTTTAACCGATCCATATTTGTTTATTTGTACCTAAATCATCATTATTTAAACAACTTATTACACCACCCTTTGCTCTCATATCATCATTAGTTGAAAACTTACACTCAAATCAGATATATATATTCATCATAGGAGAACATTTGCATTCTTATATGATATGCTCAATCAAATGGGCTCAGAAAAACAATCAAGTTTCATAAAAGCAATAAGAATAAATATCTACAAACCATCGTAATATATATGATAACAAAGCAAGATCTCGTGGCATAGCTTTAATCTAAGACTTTATGTTTTCCAAAATAACCTTTGGTACTTTTTAAGCTTTTAGTTACGGGTAAATCACCAAGAGATATTTGACATGACCGGGTTGTTGATGTATCACATACCACACCGACCTATACAAATCATCGTTGGTGTCGCGAGCCCAATAGGTGGTTAGATAATCAACGCCAGAGACAAATACCACTCAGTGGTTACCTGACATCACTTGAATCGCAGGATCACTTTCCAAAGTAAACTATTCGACCATAATGCCGGGTTACACTAATATCTACTTGATAAGATCAAATGTCATATAGAATTAGGCACAACTAACAACCCTGCGCTTTATAGTGTTTATCATTTTCTATGTATTTCATGCATAATCGACATCCTATATATGTGACATTACCTCTACCGTTCAAATGGAATTATGAGGATTAATCGCCCATTAATCACCCCATAACTATCCCTATTATAGTCATATGTTAGGGGACCAATTAAACGGGTCATTAAGCAGCCCAGAATCGCCATTTAACAAGATTTTAACACTAGCAATACTTTCATACCTCTAAAGTAGATTTACAGCACTCAAAGGGAAACACTACCTATCGTTGGAAACATCGCTATCGAAACCACAAGCAAGATTTCTACTAGTACTACCAATCCAACCACTATAAGAGTCGTGTGTTCATGGACCTTATGGGTGTACACCTGCACTCCTAACCCATTACAGTGAACTAAACCCACAGGCAATAAATTTTCAACAATCCTCCCTAAATTTAGTTCACTTCCTTTGCATGAAAATAAACATCAAACAAAACATGTGCATAAATGAAAATGTCCAGGATTGAATTTCCATCTTAGTAAATTACACGCTCAAATATTCGAGAATCGTGGTGTTCTAAGAATTGAACCCTTCAACCCATTTGAATACCTAAAGATAAAATACACACAAATTTTCAAACACTTATCTCCCTCGACACTATACAAGCCATGTCCATATCCAAATTCATAAATGTTAAAAAGCTAAAATCCAAAAGCTTCAAGCGGCAAAACTTCAACATTCACATAGGTGGTTCCTCTTTATTTTATGCTGCCCGCCAAGCACTTTGTCAAATAAATATTACCATTAAGTAAAGACTTCATCCTCCTTTCAAAGTAGTTCGAGCACAACCTTTGATGAATAAATATGTGCTCCACCATCGAATGTTCATTTTCCACATCAACTCAGATTGAAAGTTGACATGATCATAAAAGATGGACTGGCCAAAGATCAATGCCATGGGGACTTTATGGAGTAAGTCCGAATCGAGTCCGCTAGAGAGATTCACCTGACGTTGTTGTAACATCAAGATTTCGCCCAAGCTTAGTAGTTCTTCCCTTGGGAAAAATTGGGCAAGGAAACGGAAGGATCATCCCAACCCGATGGAGCCGGGAAGTCGCCGCCAATTACAGCTTGGTCCCTCAGAGAGAATGAAGAACACAAACGCGGTTCCCGAGTAGTAGCATCGGGTCGGGAACACATTTTAAGAAAATCCTTAAGATGTCGAAGATCTTCTAACGGTCCATGGAAGCAAATCCATTTTGCACCAACCGGAGGTTCATCGAGCCGAGTTTAGGGCTCAAGCTCAATGGTGTTCCTATAGCCGAGTCTGGTTTAAAACCCGAGTACCCTCGGGCGGCATTTGGGGTGGGTTGACGAATGGTGGGATTATCACCCCATGATGAAAAGTGATTTTAAACAAAAAGGTCAAGGGGGGATAGATACAGAAGCTAAAAATGAGAAAAAGCTACTTGATAGGAATCAAGCGGAACCAAACGATAGACTTTAACTAGTATTCTATTCCCCGACAACGGCCAAACTTGATACGCAAAACGCCTTTCAAAGGAAACTTCCTTTTCTTCGAAAGCAAGTTTTCAACCATGGTTGAACCAATCGTTGTAGTGTAGTATTGGTGGGATTGATATCGTTTTTAGGAAAAATTTTAGAAATTACTATGCTAAGGTCGGAGAAATTATTTTTATCTTTTTATATTTTTAGAAAATTGAAAGGTACGAATCTGGGTATTGGATTTGGGGTGGGTATTTCACCAACTCTACTATTATCTATTCTAATTAACTAAGCTGGGTAGTCTATGTCAATTGATGGCCGATGATGATTAAAGATGTGTTTACCAGATGCATTCCCCCAGTTATCTCCTATTGGGTTGAATTGTCACGCCCTTATTCAACGCCCTGTTTCAAGTCGAGGGTATGCTTTCCCCAACTCTTTCGAGACTACCTTAAGGTTATTTCCTACAAAATCTCTAGGATTCATAAACTAACTCTAATTATCTTTGGATTTTGGCTACAACAACTTTAGGGATTATAAACAATGTTCACAAAGATTACTCGCATTAAAACACAACGATGACCTATTGCAATCATATGCCAAGTACAATTTAAGAGACAACCAATCTATATTCAATACCTAGGTTTCATAGATCTAAGCAAAACACAAGTAAATTAGCGCATTTAAATGCAAGCATACACTACAATTGAAGACATAATTAAATCAATGAAGTAAATTACTTATCTTTTGTAAAAAGGGAGAACCCTAAGAACCCCAAGACAGCCAAAAATCGTTATTAGGTTTTACCCACAAAACTACCCTCCAAAAGTCCAAAATTCAATTTTATATATAGAGTTACAACCACGACGCCACTTTAATTGTACCCGCCGGCCCCATTGGGGTTTTTGACAAGTCAACTTTGCAGGCCACCTTGTGAAGGCCGCCGCTTCATCTTCGCCGCCGGAATCAACTAGGTCGCCCGAGGACGCCCACTTTAAAGCCCACGCCGTACAAAATAACAAATTCCCATCGAGGCCATAATTTTGGAGCATGTTCGATTGTTTTGACCGCGACGCCCACCTTCAATTCCAAACCGAAAGGATCGATTGACTTTGCCATTTTTTCATATTCCCCAAGTGTCATTCCAGATTTTACCTTCAAGAGACCAAAAAGTGAAAAGGAACGAATTAAAAGAATAAAATGGTCGAAGGTTAAATGACCCCTCAAAAGTGTACCTTTAAACCTTATCATGTAGCCGAAGTTACCTTGGCTAAACCATGATGGGAATATAGATACCCGATGTTTGTTGATAAGTAGAATCCCTCATGTATACGTAACATCCCAAAAGTACCAAAAGATTAATACACCATGGTGGTTATAATGTTTCAAAACAATTGATTTACAACCCGAGATAATGGCATTCGAATTGCTACCAAATCAACATTGATATTAAATCAATTTAAATTTTTTCAAAGCCCACTCAA
>CM040244.1:88681202-88790523 GCA_022545495.1 Chrysanthemum lavandulifolium
AAGCGGTGAAGAGGTTCGAAATAATGGTTACCGTAATGTGAACACCTTTAGGAGGCTCTGTCTTCGCTTTTGTCAGCATGCAACACGCTTATGATCATTGGTGAATACTTTGGCGAAGTCCTTGAACAAGGCCCGCTTAGAAAGTCGGTTGATGGTCTTGAAATTGACATGGGCCATCCTTACATGCCATTGGTGGACTCATCCACGATGCTTTAGCCACCAAACATGTTAAGTCACCTTGGTTTGACATCATTAAGTTGAATGTATACAAATTGTGACTACGAGGAACCTTGATGAGAATTGAAGTATCTTCGGGAGTTTGAAGTCTTTAGACAAGACAAGACATTCATCCTCTGTGAAGAGTACTTTGTTCTTAGTGTCACAAATTTGTGAGATCGAAACAAATTGAAGTGTTGAAGTTCCTTAACATAGTACACATTCTCAAAGTCCAACCGAGGTGTTTTGATGGTCCTTTTCACGTAATTCGTCCATCACTTCCTCCAAAGGTTACATTGCCTCCACCTTCAATAGGTATAAAGTTATGCATCATATCCCTGTTTCTGACATACTTCTAGAACAGCCACCATCAACAATTCCAACATCTTTATGCTTAAGGGGATGATCCTACAACAACAACAAAATATACAAAGAATTAGTACACTATGGAGGCTCAAGTCATTCTTGACTTGACCCGCTTTGTGGATCATATGAGTTATGCCATGTAAGTATAAGATCCACTATTGTTCTTGGGTTTCCAATGAAACTTAGGTCTCTGTTTATTCCAAGAACAACTCACGAGGTCTTGATGCAGATCAGATACCCTTTCCCATTAGTCATAGGGTTAACATAACTAGGCCAAAAACCATTTTAAAATATTCACCGGTTGGTTGAACATATGGTTTTCCAAAAGATCTTCTCCAAGGAAAAGAAGTATTATAATTAGCGACTTGGAACATAAGGTGGTATATCATTAACATTGGTCCACATTGGTCTAGAATTCCTAGAATCACCACACCTACTCATTCTTTGCTCATGATAATCACAATCCTTAATTAAATGAGATTTACTTCACACACAAAACATTTCTTCAAAGAAGATTTATTCAAACCAAAAGAAGTATTCTTACAAGCAAAAGTATTCAAACCAAAACCATGAAAAGAATTGTTTTTAACAGATTATTATGCAAAGAATTAAAAGCAAGTCTTGAGAGGCAACTGTCTTGAAGGGCATTCCTTGGCAAGAACTCCGTCATGCTTATTGGTAGTCTTGGGTGCGAGCGTGGGTGAAGACTTGGGAAGGTCGACTTGGGAAGGTCGGACTTGTCATTTGAATCACATCAGTAGACCTTGTTGGAGGACTTGTCACCGTGGAACACAAGAGACAAAGTCATTAGTAGAAGTATTAGGTCCGCAAGTCTTTTGACTTTTGCCATACGGATGGTGTGATCCATCAAAGTCATTAGTAGTGGAAAGGTCAATGGGCATGTGCTCACCTCTAATTGGTCCACGAACAAAGATGTAGGTCACCTTCTTTTACAAAATGTGCTAGGCCGGTGGTGTAGATCTACGTGTGTCATCCCTAGCTTCTAGGCCTACATATTTCTTAAAACCTAAAGCCACAGAGAATTGGGAGCTTGAGCGCTATAAATGAGACTAGCCAACTTACTACCATTCATCATCCACTCATTATTCCTAGCAATTTCCTCCTTAAGTTTTCCTTAAGCTCTAGATTTTCCGACTCTACATCCGCTCTTAATTTCTCGCACCATTTTAACTCATTTGTAGCACATTCGAGATCTCTTTCTAAAACACCTATTTTCTCACCATAAGCTATTTCATTCTTACAGAACCAAACCTTTGTCTTTCTAGTGTTTTTAAAGCCCTGCTTATAAGCTTCTACTTCCACATAGTATTCATTATATTTTGGTTCCATAATATCATAAGCTTGTTTGAGTTCATTATAACGCCACTACAACCAAACAAACAGTGCCAGACTGAGAGATTCCCATCAGGCAATCTGATCATGCCTATCTTCAAGTACATCCCGCAATCAACCCAACATTCTCGTAACCATCATTATCGACTCCTCATGTAGCTTCCAGTCCACATTGCTATCAAGAGTGACCAATGCAATTGAACCCTTTGAAGTTCCTCGCATCCTTCCGATCACGAGCGATAAGTAGAGTATCGTGCTTCATCACCGGCTTTCCTGTCTTTGCATTCTCTCGAAAAGTGACCCATCCGCTGGCATGTGAAGCATTTAACCTTCCTTTTGTCAAACCTTGCAGATCACGTCCTTTGAACCCAAATCTTCTACCGACTTTCGCTCAAAGTTCTTGATATCCATGGAAATCATGGCCACACTGCCACTTCACCATCTCTTCCATGTCAAGCGGGTCCACCTGATCAAAATCCTCATAAGCCGTTCCTGCACGAGGATCATAATCAAGCAAAGAAGGTTCCAAGTACATCTTCCATAATTCCACCGGATCTAGGAAGAGAGCTTGATGAAGGAGCAACATTAGATGATGATGGATATGAGCTTGAAAATAGCTTGACTTTGGAGTAGAGGCTCCAACAAATGCAAAGATTACTAGCGGTGAAGATGATCGAAAAGGACTCTCACATCATGTTCAAGAGCTTTAAGCTTGTTGTACAAACTCATCAAATGTCATCATGTCCAAACCACCTTTAGCTTTTAAAGCTATGCTCACATGTAGCCGTGGATGGAGGTAATGACCTCGTAAACTTAGAGTTACAAATATCATTATCCGGCTTAGCGCTTTGAAGGTGGTGCAACCGACTCAAGATCTTGTGAAACTTATCATAGCCCTTGCGAATTCCTTCCTCTTGAGAGATCCGAAAGTCCCAAACTGTTGCGAGCATGGACTTCTTGAAATTTTCAGACTCCTCATTCCCACCGAACTTCGCTTTAATAGCTAACCATATATCCTTGGCATCATGCATGAAGTGAAAATCACTCAAGTGATCCTCGTGAATAGCTTGCGTAAGAATAGTTCGACCTTTGTTTCTCTCCGAACTGCGAGTAATTCTTGACGGTTTTGGGAGGAACATTAATCATGTTCCCAGAAACATCGTGGTAGTTCTCTTCGTCGCTCCCCTTCAAAATAATCCGCCATAGATTCCAATCAATGTTGGAAACCAGTTACGCATCTTCATAGCCCAAAGATCATATTCCTCCCTCTTAAGGTAAGGAAACTTAGCATTGCTATTAGCAAGACTTAGTTCTTCGCAGATGGGTGAGTTTTGGTTGTTAAGTGAGTTGAGTTCGAGATCCGAACCGCATGGTGTTATTGTAATGGTTGTATTGGTGTTAAGAAAAAGCTTGTCCTTAGTATCGTAGAGACTCTCACGAGGCTCGATACCACTTGTTGAAACAGACCACGAGCACCTTGATAGATCTTGAGCTCGTGGATCGTTATATACGCCTATGTAATCACAAGCACAATAAAAGACAATCTCTACTACTAATGTTTATCGTGAATATAAACACAAGTAACAAATAACTAAGAACTTCTTGATCCTCTATGGATCTTAATATTAACTAAAACGAGTTTTTCAATCGGTACATAAACCTTTCTAATGTGTTCCTTTTATAGACAAGGAACCCTAAACAATATCGCTAAACCGTTTTCCAAGAAACGATATAATCATAAAACTAAATAAGATATACACAATCACTTCCTAATAAAGCTCATGTATATCCACACTAAAATAAACTAAACACGGAATAAACACTTCCGCAGAATCAAACTAATCACTATTATTCTTCAGCAGAATAAGTCTTCGGCAGAATCCACTTCACTTCAGTAGAAACCCTTCGGCATTAATATCAGCATAATCAGACTTTCACATAATTCCCAACATGGGTGATGTATTCAAGTGGAAAAACAGGTGGAGTGTTGAAAAAGGAGGCAAAACCACCTCTGGTTTTGTATTACAGGATGTGATGAAGAAGGTGAACAGTGAAAGTGGTTTGGCGCCTTTGACTTATTTTGACCAAGTGGGATATTATAAACAGGGGGTCCAAAATGGGGGGGTCACAGGCCATGGCAGGGATTCTTTTTGGTTATGGCTGGGTTCTAAATACAAAAGGGGTCATTTGGTCTTAGTTTAATACAAGGACTAAACTTGTAATTCTGCCAATCTTGAAGGACTGATCTTGACAAGTTCCCAAAGCTCTCACAAGGACCATTCCTGCCATATGTGAATAGTACAAGGACCAATGATGATTATTTTCTATTTTTTTTAAATGTCCAAGGACCATTTTTGTCATTTTTAAAAGTTGAGGGACTAAAGTTGTAATTTTGCAATTTTAAATTTCAAGGACTTGTTTTGACAACTTTATGAATCCCTAAGGACTTAAAATGATATTTTTCTTTATTTTGATATACCAGGGACTGTTTTTGACAACTTTTTAAACTTGGGGGACTAAACCGCCAATTTTGCAAACTTGATACGTTTTCACCAGATTTTGATATTTTTGCATTTGAAACACATAAAACACTTGTTTGTGATATTTTATCATTTTGATGTGTTTAAAGTGTTTTCGATGTTTTGGCATTCTAAACAAGATGAAACGATGAGTATTTAGACACTCATCACTCTTTTTGCTAGGTTGGAACCCACGAGCTATAATCGATGATCGTGGTACGCATTTCGCAATGACCGGTTTGATAAAGTCATGAAAAGTATGGTGTAACTCACCGCCTCTCGCTGCACCACCCCAAACAAGTGGGCAAGTGGAAGTTTCAACCGAGGTATAAAAGAATTCTTGAAAGGACGATATAAAACCGTGCCTCTTGGTCGGATAAGCTAGATGACGACTGGGGCCTTCCGACAGCTTATAAAACACCCATCGGTGCACTCCATACAAGCTAGTGTACGGAAGGCGTGTCATCCGCCGATTGAGCTTGAGCACAAGGCATACTAGCCTTGAAACATGCCAACTTCGATATTCGAGACGGTTGGTGATCACCGAAAGTTCAAATGAATGAATTAAATGAACTCCGTGATCAAGCATACGAGAACTCTTTGATCTACAAAGAAAAGACAAAGAAGATTCATGACTCAAAATCAAGAACCGCGTTTTCAACGTCATGATCGAGTCCTTCTTTTCAACTCAAGATTGAAGATTTTCTCGAGAAAACTAAAATCCCACTGGTCGGACCATTCACCATCACTAAAGTATTTCCTTATGGAACCATTGAGTTATCTCAACCCGATGGTCCAAATTTTAAAGTGAATGGTCATCGATTAAAGCACTATTTTGGAGAGACATTCCTCCCGTGGTTGTCCCGGATCTACAAACTTTCCCATGAACCAATGAATGGGATCGAGTCAAGCTAGCGACTCGGAATCAAAAACAAGAGCACACTATATGGGTTTTCACCCATATTTCGACTTCTTTCTACTTTCTACCACCTAGTGTGGGGAGTTGCCCATTGTTGTATATAAGTTTTGTAAAAAATATAATAAAAAAAAATAATAATAATAATTTTCAAATAATGGTCGTAGTATTTCCCTTTTACGTTCTATGTTTCAACATAACCGCCGGTACTTTGAATATTGAGGGCAATATTCATTTCTAAGTGTGGGGGAATTCTCACGAATTTTATCATGTAATTATACCGCCCAATTCCCCATTTTGGCCAAATTATTATTATTATTATTATTATTTTATTATTTTTTTTTGAGTAAGTGTTTGCACTTACTCGACTTATAATTATCGATCCGCCATGTCCAATAAACAAAAGGATTGGCTAATCCAGAGCAAACGGCTCTTGGTAAAGATATATCAAATCCGTTGACGGCTTGCAATTTGCCCAAAATTGTATGGTGTTCACTCACCATATCTTTAATTAGTGAAGAGTTGGCTAGCCCGCAAGTTTATGGCTTGTGGTAAAGGCGCTTGAAAACCATAATTGGTAATCGACTCACCAAAGATATTTTATCTAAGAGTTGGCTAGTCCGAAGCAAACGGCTCGTAAAGACAAATCAAACTGTTGGAAGTCGGTGATTTGCTCAAAATCATATGGTTATCGGTGTACCATAGTTCTTACTTGAATGAAACATTTGGCTACTCGAGTGATGGCTTTTGGTAAAGAGATACAAATCCATTAATTTTTCTCAAAAAATTGCTAGGGACTAGCAATAGTTTAGTGTGAGGATTGATGAGTGTGTAAATACTCATCATTCTTGGTCAAAAGCAATCGCAAAACATTTAAAAACGCCGAATGCATAAAATCTGAAAATATCTCAAAATTGCATTTTATATGTTTGATGCAAAATGTTTAAAATCGATGAAAATCGAGCTAAGTTTGCATAATTGGCGCTTAATCCTCAACTTTCAAATCTTGACAAAATCATCCCCGAGCACTTATTTTAAAAGAAAAGTCACCAAAGGTCCTTTTGAAATCATAAGTTGTCATAATCAGGTCCTTTGGTGAAAAATTTCAAAAGTTTTGAGAATTTACAAGTTTTGTCCTTCAAGTTTCAAAATTGGCAAAAATAGTCCTTGGAAGTTTAAAAATGTCTTGTATGGTCCTTGTACTATTGAAACTTGTCATAATTGGTCCCTTGGCATAACTTTGCAAAATTGGCAGATTTGGTCCCTTGGTTTTGGTGAATTGCAATTATGGTCTTTGATATTAAAACCCTCGACCCCTCAACCTCGACCCGCCATATACTTTGACCCCCTTCTTTGAACCCCTGTCTAATATTAAACCCCGTCAAACAAGTCAACTCCCTTCCTCCTTTCCCTCTTTTTCTTCCTTCTTCACCAAACCCACCTGCAACACTCAACCTCCCAGACACCTCTCATCTCTCCATGTCCCCTCCACCTCAACAACAAAACAAGGTGCATTTAATGCCTCTTCCTCCCTTGCACTCAAAACCCTCCCCCCAGTTGATATATCTTTTTTGCGCCAAAAATTCATCAAACGGCCAATATCATCCCAAGTGATCCAATGGCTATGAAAAGTGGTGGGATTTACTCAGAGGACACGTGGGAAGACTTTTGATGTATAAATAGAAGAGGAGAAGGCAGAGAAGACAGTCAGTCAATTTTTAGAGTTTCTTGTAAAATCGTTTTTATTATCAATGTCTTAGTTTAAGTTTAAAATTGTAATCTCCTGTTTCTTTGTACTAAACTTAAGTTGTTTTATCATTGTAATCTGCTTTCAAGTATCAATTCAAAGGTTTTATCACGGTTTCATGTTTTTATGTTTCTGTTATAAGTTCGGTTTACATGTACTAAATTCCAAGCTTCAAAGAGCTTATCTACTTCTCAAATAAGCTTACTAAAGTCATTTATAGCTTCTAGTAAACTTATAATCTGATTCAAACGATTTTCATATTGGTCAACAAAAGTCAACCGAAAAGCTTCATTTGGAAATGGTTATGGCATTGGGTGTTGCGAGCTTGATTTGGGTTGGAATAGCTTAGGTTAGTGTAGTTATGGTTCGGATCGAGCTTCAAAATGTTCGGATCGGCCGAAGCTTCTCATTCACTTTATGTCATTTTGAGCTCAAATCGCATATCATTGTTCTATTTGAGTTAGTGTTAATTGTTAGTTTAAATCATTGCAGTTAGATTCATTTAGGTTAGTTATAGTTGGATTGAGCATTAGTTTGTATTGGTTAAGTAATCTTTTAGTTAAAATCTGCATTAAGTCATTTGAACTAGTGATTGGTACAAACTGTCAAATTGAATTAGAGGTTTAGAAAGTGGTTAAGATCTGTTGCTATAGTCCCATTTAGTTGTAATATAACCAGTTTAGCCTTCATTTTGCATCTCTAATAGCTAAAAGTCAAAATCAACATAAATCTGTCCTAATTTCATATCTGTTGGAATTTTTCAGATCATAAGCTTGATTTATGTTTAGAAACTAGTTAGAGTAGCTTAATATAGCTTTAGTTTAGCTTAAAACATCACATTCGGTTCACAATTTAAGCTCAATCTCATTAAAGTCAACTTTCCATTTCGAGTTAAAAGTCAAAAAGTGAAAAACCGGTTTTGCTGACCTTTGTTGAATTTTCATGGATTCATTATTGGTTCAATTCAAGTGAAATTTTGGGCTTAATAACTTCAGTTGGTCAAGAGCTTAAATCGATTTTGTGTAATTTTTCCAATTTTCTATAAGCTTCCAATCGCCTTGTCAAATGAGCTTAAAGTGTTCTCATGCAAATGCTCAAAGATACATCGAGTGTGCATGCAGTTTGTGCAGAAGCTCTCAACAAGCTCATGAGAGCTTGTCTTGGTCTGATTTTTGGTCTATATGCTCCTTGCCAGGTCTACTTGAGATTGTGGTATCTGGTTTTGAGTTCCAACTAGGGTAGACAGCTTATTTTTAAGCTTGAAATAAGCACCTCAGAACTGAAAATCTCTTGTTTGATCTTGTACTCAATAGCTTGTAGCTGGTTATCTTGAGGTTCTGAGTAGCTGGAATAGGTTGGTATTAGGTTGTTTTAGTATAATCTAGCTTGTGTGTTCATTTTGTGATGTCTAGTGCTTATTTGCTTATTTTTAGTGCTTATTCTCATTCAGTTTGCACTACAGCTTCGTAATCCTTCACATAAGCCCTAGTTTTTATAATTTTCATAACTTTAGAATATTATTTTAGACTTTTTCTGAAATTTTCATAATTTTTCATCACTGTTTGCTATTTTTCCCTGTTTAAATCAGTTTTTAGGCATTTTTAATTAGCTTTTATTGCAAATAAATCAGAAAAGCTTCAAAAAAATAAGTTTTCATTTTTCCTAGGTTAAGATAAATATAAAAAGCCAAAAAAATATTTTTCTAGATTTTTCTTAGTTAAATTTGTAATTTTTAGCAATTTAATTAGTTTTAAATAGTTTTTAAATCATAGAAATTAGAATAAAAATCAGAAAAATACAAATCCAATTTTTAAAAGTTTGTTTAGTTATTTTAGATTTTTGAAAAATAGTTTCACAATTTTCCTCTTTATTTTCATAATTTTTAGTATTTTAATTTAGTTTTAAAGTTTAAAATTAGTTTTAATTCAAATTTATAAAAGAAAATCAAGAAAATCCAAATTTAAAAATGGTGATAGCGTTTATTTAATATAATTTATCTTTTAATTTTCTTTCATTTTTCCTTTGTCATCTAGTATCAATCACAAACCTTTTTCCGCTCAAATTCACCGATCACTATATCGTTTGGTTATTCAATGCATGCACCAGCCGACTTAACACTGGGAAACACTAAACTCTCCTGACTTAATTGCATTGCGTTCTCAAGTCGCTTGGCTTTTATTCATTATTGACCATTCACAAGTGGCCGACATGTAATAAACCGACCGTGGGAGCCAATCGGCCAAGAAGAAATGAAACGATTTTGTGTGACTTTATGTACATATATATATATATATATATATATATATATATATATATATATATATATATATATATATATATATATATATATATATATATATATATATATATATATATATATATATATATATATATATATATATATATATATATTTGAACGACGGACTTCATATGTATCTTACCTACAAGAATTGAAACCCAGAAGAAATTAAAACGATTTTGTGTAACTTTATATGTATCTACAAAAACAAGTGGTTTGGTAATCCAATAATAGTTGTTTTTTCTTCGACTTTTTCTATATTTACATGTTTTTGGGTAACCATGGTTTCTGACCTTTTGAATGTTTCATTCATGTTTAGACCTTTTATTAGAACTCTGTTTATGTTTTGTTACTCTCAGTGGATAAAAAAGATCGATGTTTTGTTTACAAATGATGCATTTTCTAGAAACAATTTACATTTCACAACCTCATATTCGATCAAAGAGCTACAATTGTTCACTAGTTTAAATCATATATATCTTACTCTGATTCATAAAGAAGCATCAGTTAGTGCTAAAAAGTTATAGTCGCCGCTTTAACAAAACTCTAATCATAACGATTATTATCATTACTGTCACACTCTTCATTAGCCAAACCCAATAACCTAAATATGAGATGAAAATCTTAGTAGAGATATGTAAAGATTTGATGGAAAATAAAGAAAGCTTCTGAAAAGAAAAATCCGCTCAGATTCGACTCGGCTCATTAAGTCCAAACATTATAAGTATATACTAAAACACAAATAAAAGCATTGCTTTTACCTACTTTCTACTGGCAATTCTACAACGCTACAAGATTGGGCCTGGCTCACAGCACTGCCATAAAGATCGCAAAAAAAAAAAAAAAAAAAAAGTTTATAAAATCTTTATAAAAAGGTTTATAAGAAATTTATAAAATTTTATAAAAAGGTTTATAAGGTTTATAAAAATTTATAAAAAAAATTATAAAAATTTATAAAAAGTTTATAAAAATTTATAAGATATTTATAAAAATTTATAAAAAGGTTTATAAAAATTTATAAAATGGTTTATAAAAAGTTTATAAAAAAGTTTATAAAAAATTATAAGAAATTTATATAAAAAAAAACGCAATTTTTTTTAAATCGGAAAAAACTTTTTTTTTAAAAAAAACCCAACATATATTTTAAGTAGATTTTAAGAAAAAAAATAACACAAAAATATTACAAATAATTATAAAATTACGAAATAAAAAATACAGAATATAAATATAAAGATTGACAAGTTAAAGTAGTAAAAAATAAAAAAATGCGGAGACAAAATCATAAATAATTGTTTCTTTGTTAATAAAATGGCTAAAATCAAGAAAAAATAAGGATCATAAAATATAAAGGTCGGACTGCTACAAGACGTTTCGTTTTAGTAGAAAGCCTACTTCGATCTTTCGAGGAAAAAACTCTACATTAAAAATTCGTCCGCCAACGCACGAGCCGTCGCGTCTCGTATTCATAAAAATCCGCAATAAGCCGAACAATAACCAATTCGATCCATACAAAGATACATTGGCTTAAAGCAACCGCCAAGCATGCCCCACACACACCTGTTCCCAAATCATTGACCCCTTACCTGACGCATCACCCACTTGTAACTTACCCATCACCACTTGTACACTTTCACATTCCCCAACATAACAAAATCCCAATCACATCACACCATATCCTTTTCCCTCGTTCAAACCCTCATCACCCTCATTTCCCTAAAAAAAATATGCAGTCTCACTCAAACTCCGTCGCATCTCCGCCGTCAGACGACGGCGCCTCGGCGGAACGGCGGTTACGTGAAGCGGAGGAGCGGTTGCGTGAGGCGATTGAGGAACTGCAGCGGCGGCAACGGCGCGCGAAGATGCTGTATCCGCCGTGTGATCACGGTGATGAAACGTCGTGTGTTGCGAATGCGATTGGTAATTTGTGTCAGAGTTTTTTGTTGTCTTATGGTGTGAGAGTTGGGATTGGGATATTGTTGCGTGCGTTTAAGCTCGCCAGACGGAAGTCGTATTCTTCGCTTATCGATCTCAAGGTGAAGAGCTGTGTAATCCAATTATGAATGTTTGATGTATATGTTACTAGTTTATGTAGTTTGAATAGAATGTGAGAATCGGTGTAGGTTGAGCGTGGTTCAGAATTGAAAATGTTGCGAAATGTGTTTTAGTTTTTGGATTATGTGATGCCGGATAACGAGTGAGCGAAAGTACTTAATATGTTACTTGATTGTAGGATTATATAAGGGATGGTGTTCTATAGAGGCAAGCATATTAAGATTTCAAAAAATAGGATTAACGGCCTATTATAAGGTGGTTGTATGATTACATAGTAAAAATCTTAAGTTTAGTTTACTTTTGAACATAGTTTTTGACTGTATAAGCTAGAATATAGTTTTTGTTGTATTTTTAAGGGAGAAATAAAATCAATTGTATGTATTATGAATTGATGTTTTCAAGATGTGTTTAATTTGAATAAAATATGACAAGTAGTATATGTTGATTGATGTTTCCAAATCGGAATTGTAGGTAGAGATGTTTAAATGACGAATCAGTTAAGTTAGAGATTTGTTTATGTTTAGCGGTTGTAGTATCTATGTAACGTCGGTTAACGAGTTATGCGAATTAATAGTTACATGCTACTTGGTTCTAGTTTAAGATATGAAATGTAGCAATTAGTGTATGCTGAGCAGACGATCTATAATTTTGGATAGAAATTATAGCTGCCAATTCTCCAAGACAGGTTGAATTGGTTTGAACTGTCATAGATAAATATTTATTTCCTCTTTTTTCTTTTTTCTTGGACGCATATTTTATTATTCATTTATCGAGCTTTCTTTGAAACATATCTGAGTTGTATGCAGCAACTCGTATCAGAGAAGGATTTGATTGTGCGTGAGGAGGCATGCAGGGTTGGTTTACTTTTTGGAGGGTTTACTGGGTCATACCATGCTCTTAGATGCTTGTTAAGGAAGTGGAGAAAGAAAGAAACACCTTTTAATGTGTAAGTTACTTCGTAATAAGTTAAATAATTCTTGTTTTCATATATTTTTTTGTTGATAAAGATTAGTATCCTGAATAGAAGTAGATCTATAAAATAGATATTTAGATATTTTTAAATATATTATCCCAGTTTATCCAGTTCACATATATGACTTTGTTAAAGGTGATGATGGAGCAGAATTTTAGCAGGTTCAGTCGCAAGTTTGTCTATTTTAGCATTGGATGATCCTAACCGGAGGCGTACACTTGCTCTATACCTTCTAGCTAGACTTGCTCAGGTACTAACTAACCTTACCATCCATGCTTATGTCATATAAAAAACAAATTCAGAATTTATGTTTGGAGAATCGGTTGGTGGTGCAAAACTTAGATCTTCTCCCATGATGCAAAACTTATTTTTTTTCTTTCTTTTCTAAGATGCTCTAATTTGCTGTTTAATAGTGTGCGTATAATTCTGCAAAATCTAAGAACAAGTTCCACTTTTGGGGAAGCTCGTGGAGACATGGGGATTCATTACTCTTTGCTTTATCATGTGCTCAGGTAACATGGATTACTATTGCTCTTTAGATTCTTTTAGTTGCAATATATCTTGGTTCAGATGGTCATCTTGTTTCTTTTTTCAATAAGATCTAATAGTACGCATAATGATAACCCTTCTCGGAAATTTCAAAAACTCGCCCATACTTATGCAGATATTAATCTTAATTATCATTTAGCTCAATGGGCTGCATATTTGCATTCCAGTGATGTAATAACAGATGAATTTACATTTAAAATACACTGTTCAACCACTACAGGTCATGTATGCTTTTGTGATGCGTCCTGAGAGCTTGCCAAAATCATACCAAGATTTTATTCAGAAAACTGGGCCCGTTGCTAAGCCTGTATACAAGGCTGTGAGAGAATGTTGTAGAGGTTCTCCGGTAGATGTTGCATCTCTCTCTTCCTACTTATCAACCGTGAAGGGTGCTGATTTAGTTGCTTTGCAAGAGTTTCCTTCTATCATACCTTGTTCAGTAATTCATCCGGGCACAAAATCATGTTTGGCTCATAACGCTTATGCAACATCGGCTACATTTAGGAAAACTTTTCCGCTATACTTTTCACTAACTTTGTACCTTTTGTTGTTCTCCGCTCACAAAGGTTAGCTGCGATGCACTCATGTTTTTCTCTTAAACACTATACATTACATGATCTCCGAGGTGTCAATTTCTACTTATTTACTTATAAATAGATCAATTTGGGTTATGTTTTGTCTCTGATGGGTCAACTAAAAAGGTATTAGCTCTAAAGGAAATGGGTCAAATGGATTGATAATCACACACGATCTGTTTTTAATGCATACAACATTCTATTCTGCTCTATTCAAACATTACCTACATATTGTGATGATATAATTTTGTAGTTATATTTAACACACCAAAACTGTACAAGTGTATGGGTCAACCCGACCTGTTTTGACTCATACCAAAGATTGTCCATTACTCGCCCAATGACACCTCTATATGGTCTCACGTGGTCATTGTTGAATATATCGTTCCCCCAGACTCTTTATCTTCTTGAGTTGATCTTTCTAATGTTAATTCTGTTCAGTTTATGGACGCCCCATTTAAAACCAGCTGGTATGCAGTCACAGGAGCAGTTCGGTCAACAGCATTCTTGTCTTCTTTTGTTGGAATCTTTCAGGTACCTTGTGTTCATATACATACCTGCTTGTATTTATATAATGTCATATCTATATATGTGCCTCAAAAAAATTTCTTTGCAATGCAAGGGAGTCATCTGCTTGCACAGAAAGGCGGCATCACAAGACCACAAGCTTGTATATTGGTTTGCTGGTGGATTAGCTGCATTGTCTGTACTTTTGGAGAAGAAAGGTAGAAGAGGAGAACTTGGATTGTATGTTCTTCCACGTGCTGGAGAGTCTTTGTGGTATATATTAGTCAACCGCCGCGTACTTCCAGATATCAAGAATGCTGAGGTACTACTATTTGCTTAACTTATAATGTCGCCATTAGGACTTTATCGCCGCTGCTCCCCCAAACTAATTTAGGCTTTTTACGCAAAAATCTAACGTCACTGTGCCAGAAAGCTTTCAATTAGTAATTCGCTTCTAAAACATATAGTTATCCTCATTTCTTAAAAAAAAACATATACTTGCTCATAATGTAGTTAACAGTTTGCTACTGGCAAGTTTTAAATTTGGATGTGATTATGCAAGTTAGATAGCTCATTTATATGCATAAAGCCATAAACTAGATGTTGGACCTCGGGTTTCCTTAGACATTATGTTTATTGGCATATAAAGTTGATGTCTGAGCTTTACAGTGATACATCTGAATGGCTGAGAGATGAAATTGACACTGGATGTTTTTCACACCATCACTGCCCCAGGTTCACTTTAATAAGGGCAGCCCTGCTCTACTCTTTCTAATGACTCTTTGCTTTGTTGGCTATATTTTGCTTCTACAAAAATTTCTGTTCTAAATGCACGCAAATGAACATATTAACTGTCTTTGATGATCCAATATTATTATACATTTAGCGGGGTTCCTTATCATAAAAGATCACTCTTGCATCATGGCACTTAACATCATAATAGGATCTGTGTATAAACAAAACTTGTTTGTTATTTGAAAATATGAGATAAGATAGTTCATTTCTTTAAAATAGATTCAAATATGTAAAATGACAGCAGTTAGTTCAAAAGATGAGAGAAGAGAAAAGGGATATGTCATTCTGACATCCATGGAGAACATGTCTGTTGAATGTTGATCATCTAGATTTTAGACATGTTGGTCATTTTAAAATCAAAAGCATCTATTTTTTACCTGGAACTGCTAGATTGTTGCTTCCAAAGTTTTGCAATGCTAAAGTCTGCAGGTTTTGTACTATAGTCATTATCTGACTTTTTTGTAACTTGTTAAAGGTGGCTTTGTTCTGTGCCTGCATGGGTGGAATGATGTACTACTTGGAACACGAACCTGACACTATGTCTCCATTCCTGAGAAGCTTAATTCGTCGCTTTCTTGCCAGTAGAATTAGTAATCCAGCCCCACCATCAACTAGGAATCCCTCTTACAACTACTTACAAACTCTTGATGCCATAAAAAAACCAACGTTGCAGAACCAAGAAACTGAATTACAATCTTCCGAAAAATACAATCTTGAATCTATACCTGGACTCTGAGCAACCTGCATAACCATACACACTTATTGTTTCATTGATGTTCGAATCATTAGCAGGAAGAAACTAATGGTGAATTTATTCACACTCACCGATGAGATGATTGTTACATGCTATTAGCATTCCCATATTGGATTTCTCATAACCGGGTCTCTTGTGCCAATGACCCATACTGATTAAACTTTTGTAGGTCTTTGTTGTACAACAGAGTGCAGTTTGCTCATAATTTTGTAAATATTAGATGCATAAAGCTGTTATGATTGCTCTGCCCAAAAAAAATAATAATATTGTTATGATTGCAATCTTATGAATTATTGTCTGTATGTGTAATACATCTTTGATTGTTCATGTTAATGCCAATGCTGCTGGAAAGATAACTGTTTCTACGGCTGTGGGTTTGATATGTACTGTTGTTAGAGGTTATAATATGTAGTAGGGGTACTTTTAGAAAGTGTCCAAATGAGTTCGGTAATCAGTGTAGCTAATGAGTTCTGTTAATTTTTAAGATTTTGACAAATAGTTGATGTTAATGAAACGAATGAACAAGTGCACAAGGCTTGTAATAGTTTGACCTGTTTGATTCATATGTTTGACCTGACCTGTTTGTAGTTTCCTACATAAGCAAGCAAATAGGAAAAAAAATGAATTTCAGGTAATGGTTGTGAGGATAGGCAGATTGCGCAACACATCCTGTTTTCGACATCTGCATAGTCGTCATTTACCTTTAACACTAGTTTTTTTTAATACTCATCAACAGCCTTTTCTGTCACCATGATCTTCCATGCGCTCATGATTAAAGAAGTCATCTGTCAATGTACTAAAATGCTTTGATCACAAATCCATTGCAAATATAATTGAACCAAACAATAACATACGCCCCAAGGTTCCAATTGATTCTTCACATTGTGAACATACAATAGAGTGAAGATCAATCCTGCCAAGAAGTGAACAAAAAGAAAGAAACAATTCTCTGCAAACAAAAATGCGCTTAAGAAGCTTGTTCACCAACAGATATTTGAGAGCTTGACTGAGAATACTCCACCATCCTCTAATGATCATATACACTTGCCCCTGCAATTTTTTTTAGCGAAAAGTTCGGTAGTACATCTGATTCTTGATTTCTGTCCACCACGCACAACACCATACTCTGACTCTCAAAATGATACAAATTCATAAAATGTGTTTTTATGTGATTCAGTACAAAAGATTGAAAAACAAGTGAAAATGATCAATTTCACAACAATTGTCATTTTCGGTCCTGAGTTACACAAATTGTCAAAACTAGTCCCTAAATGTTTTAAATGAATGAAAAGTCAACTTAAGTCCTTGGGAAACCAAAATGTTCACAAAACATCCTGGATAAAAGTTTACACAAAATTGCAATTTTACCCTCAAGTTACAAAATTGGCAAAAATAGTCCTGGTATTCAAAACTTGGAAATTTCACAAATTACCCTTGTACTATTCATAAATTACAATTTGGAACTCTATTGATAACTTTTGGGAAATTACAAAACAAGTCCCTCAAAAATCCAAATTTACACAAATGGTCCTTTTAAGCTTTAAAATGTTTTAATTAACAATATTGGTCCTTGTGTTTATATAAATGGCAGGTTTAGCCCTTCAAAGGAAGTTTGGGAAGTTCACATGATTGGTCCCTCAAAAATTCAGTTTGTACAATATTAGTCCTTGGGCTTGTATTCTACTTAAAACCAATCCAAACACAAAACAAACCAAACCCAGTCCATTAACCATGACCCGGCCCTGAATTTAAAAACAGAAAAACCGCCATCACTGTTCACCTCCTTCACCAAAGTTATACCCAAACCACCATGGTTTCAACCTCCACTTCATCTATAACACCTTTCCACATTCCCCTCCCTCCACAACCTCCCAAAGTGCATTAATTGCATTGAAAGCGCCTAAAAGCAACCTTTAGGACTTTTGGCGCCAAAAGCAATTTTGATGGCTGAGATGATTGCGATGATCCAATGACCAAGATTATTGATGGGTTTGACTAAAAACTGAAGTGGAACTGAGAACATTATAAAAGAAAGAAGAAGGAGAAGGATACAACTACTTTGGGATAGCCTTAGTCATGTAAGCTTAATTAAACTTTATTGCTTTCTTAGATTAAATGTCTTTCAATACTTTAAATCTTGTATTAGTTCTCAAATTAGTGTAATGAAACTCATTTTCGCCTTTAATCTCATGTTATCTTTACATTTCAAGTTTTCAATTCATACCATTTTAAATTTCCAAGTCATGTACATTCTTGTTGATCACTAGTTGTTTAATGGACTTCTAAAGCTTATATAAGCTCTTGACAAAAGCTCACTAAGCTTTTAGAACCATAAAATATGCTAGACTTCTTAAATTAGGAAAAATACTAAAAATCAAAATAAATTGATGGAAATTCAAAATGTGAGTTCTTGGTGATACTGACTTGGAGCATGGTTCATAATGGATTGCCATGGTTTAGGGCTTCATGGAAGGCTGTAGGATAGTTAGTGTTCATTGGTTCCATGATCTCGACTTTGATCACTTGTAAGCAATTTCTTCCATTTCGCATTTCTAATTTTCAGTCTTTAATCGATCTTGATTTTCATATTTTCATGTTTATGTGTTATTATGTAGTGATATTATAGCTTTAAATCGCTTGTTATGTTTTGGAATTTGGTTATGCTTAAATTTCCATTTTGACCGCTCTCATATGCTTGATTTTGATAATCATGGTTTAAACCTTGTGTGACTACTTGTTTAAGCTTTAAAGGTTCTAATTTAAATGATGAAGGCACATGGATTTGATAAAATTGGTGTATTCAGGTCCTATGTAATGAAAAGCTTAGTTAAATTCCATTTAAGGATCTGTTTGGTTTTGATAGATGATCTGAATGGTGGTATGTATGGTGTTTTTCTTGATTGATGTATGCCTTATATGACTAAAGTGACTAAATGAAACATTAACTTAAGAGTATAGCATGGTAAATAGTCAAAATCACATTTATTTGTTTCATTATAAGTATTTTGAAGTTGTCGCAACCTTAAATCTTGCTAATGTGCTTATAAGTTGTTAATACTTGTTTATTTCATGTTCTTTTAGCTTATTATAGCTTATTCAGTTGTTAAATTCAGATCAAAGTTGATCAAAGTCAACTTTGATCATAAACTTAAAAAGTCAAATTTCTCAAATAGCTGTTTTTGAATAAAACTTAGATTTTTACTGTGTATTTAATACTAAGAATTGGCTCATAAGCTTTTAGTATGGTAAAATTTAGTTGCTTAAGAAAATTATAAAAATACTAGTTCATCTCTAATTAGCTTATAGAGTGCTTATTTTTAAGCTTGATTTGAATACCTTGTCTGAGAAGATGCCCGTGAGCAGGGTTTGATTAAATTTTCATATGTTCTTAGATTGTTCATTAATGCTTGAGTAAGTAATTTATTTGTTGTTTTGATTAGTTAAACATGCTACCGTTTATGCATGTGCTTAAATTTCCATTGAGTGCTTATTCTAGTGCTTAATTTGTTTAATCAAAACTCAACTTTAACTTAGTACACCGAGCAATCGGTGTACTTGAACATATTTCATAAGCTTGTGGAAAGCTTAAAATTGGACAAGAGTTTGTAACTTTTAGCTTTCTAGGAAGTTTAAGTGTCCATATCATTTGGTTTTGATCTTATCTTTAGCTTCATAGCTTATTTGATAAGCTAAACTTAGCTTAACAAAAACTCAAAACTCACACAATATAACGATCACTCGGTTTCAAGTGGCTTATTCCATAAGTTCTTAAAAGGTTCATTAATGAACCTTATTGTATAATTTTGGTTTTTGGAAAGCTTATCTACCGATATCAAGGTTTAAAAGCTCATATCTCATTTCTGGCTTATCTAATAGGCACCTTATGAGCTTTTACTTTTATTTTTTCATTTGACACTGGGTAACGGTGTTCACTAGCTTTTTTCACACCTTCACCAAGCTCCTTAGTGATCACTAGTCTTTGTAGCTTCGCTTTTTGGGAAGCCAAGCTACGCCTTTATGATCATGTGCTTAAATCTCACCTTGCGCTTATTAACCGGTACAAGTAGCTTTTAATGTGTCCCATTTCACCGGTACATTGAAATCGAGATATTCGGTGATACTTCATAAGCTCCTCACAAGCTCTCTAGTGGACTTCACTAGCGAGCTTGAGCTTTGAAAGCCCATTAGACCATCTTGCAGCTTTTCAATTTTATTTTGACCTTTTAAGTTTGTTTGACAAGCTTAAATTGCCAAACCAAATGGATGCAAGGGTGTTTGGATCCGTATGAAGGCGGAAGAGCTTATGAGCTTATTAGAGCTTATTAGTGATTCTCGAGTTCACATGCTTTATATATATATGACTATTATAATTGTACAAATATAATTTTGCCTTTGGTTTACTTTGTATATAGCTTTTCAAGCTTATTTTGAGCTTATGAGTCCCTCGTGAGCCCATAAGCTCAATGAATGATTCATAAGCTCATTAATTGCTTATATCTTTGTTTGTATAGTTCTATTTTCATCTAATATGTATAATATCCATTTATATTCGCTTTTATAAGCGGATAAGCCCAAAAATAGCTTATATGTGGAAGCTTATGGCTTATTTAGTAATTATCATGGAAATAAGCTCCCAGGCTTATTTCCAAGTTTTACAAAGATGGTTTTATTAAAGTTTCTTATATTTAGCTTATTATTAGTTTTGCAAAAGAAAATCAAAAATAAAATAAAGTGCAAAAGGGGTAGGCGGGCTCGAACTCGAGACCTCCCCTTTGTGAGAGTGATAGTGTGTACCGGATGCCGCTTGCCCTTGGGACTTTTTCATCATCTCTTGCACACATAATCCTATTATACACGTATTGCCTTTTTAGCTTATTAGGTGTTTTAGCTTATTTCTAGCTTATTAGTAGTTGCTTTTCCAGCTTTCTAATTTTCACAAATATGTATTAGTATTAAGTATTTTCACGAAAAAGTTGAGATTTTTCTAATTAGTTTTAATATTTTTATCATTTAATTAGTGTAAAGGTATTTAATTCATAATAAATAAAATAATAGTAAAAAATATAAATCTTTTTCTAAAATTTCTTTATCATATATTTTGTAAGAAAATTAGTTTTACACTCTTAGGCCTTTCATTTCATAAAATTTACGCTTTTGCTTACGCCCAGGTACCATTTTCGTAAATAACGCTTCGTTTTCGCTTTAAGTAGCGTTTTAGATAATTTAAGTTTACGTTTTAGTTAATATAGTTTATTTAAGTTATTTTATTTTATAAAATCACATAAACGCTCATCGATCTGTAAAAATAGTGATAGCGTTTATTTAATAGATTTTAACTTTATTTTCTTTAATTTGCATTTAAGTCGCTAAGACATGCAAATCCCTACTATAGTTATAATCGTTTTGTTTTTAAACGTTCACGTTTAATCTAAGTTAAACGTCACGTTTGTATATCTTTTAGATTTTAGGTTTCACGATTGTGCGTTTTTATTGACGTAGGAATGTGAGAGCTATTACTATTCACATTCGGTGTTAGTCAATCGATTCTGTTTTCCTATACTAATATTATTTTCAACAATTCACAAGTCATTGTACCGAACATCACGCCTCACTAGGACATAAACGATCCAAGATATTTTAATCCTTGGTAAACTTACATTTTCTCAGGTACGCCGCCTTTATCATCTATTACGGTTGACCGAAATGCATGGCGGTTGATAAGCGTGGCGGAGAAATAAAAGAGGTGGTTCGGGAGAAATCGGATAGCGTCTAGCAACACGCCAATGCCCAGTACAACTCGTGTATGGTTTTCGGAAAAAACCAAGTTTGATGATTCATCATCATATTCATCCTTTTGTTTCTAATACCATGTTAATAAGAATATGGATCTCACTCATTTCTTAATTAACTATTCATTTCGCTATATATGATTTATTAAGATTACCAATTCTTCGAACGAAGACCTTGGTATGGCCATACAAACATCTTAACAATCCTACGAGGGGCCCGATGGTATTATACTTCAAAATAAATTTGAGGAAACAAATCCCATTTTGACTACAAAGCGCGATTCATAAATTTCGCAACACTTCCGAAAACAACCCTTATAACTACCGATTCGTATAAGCGTTAGATTGCTTCACAAAATGCACTACATCCATGACATATCTCTGTATCTCAAGTCATAGGATAAATATCCATGATATACTTAATGACAAAGATCCATAAAGTATTATCATGCGGGTGGGATAAGTCCTATATTCAATTCATTGAATATCATCCGAAATTAGTCATGCTACGCATCAATATACTTTCAAGTATATTCTAACTAATACTCAGATTTGTCTTAATTCAATACCATTCCCATGTTATTGATTGACACCGGACTATTTTGAATAACTTAAGTTATTCAATGTTTAAACATGCAATCATAGGACACAATATTATAAATGAAATTAAACGTATACCATACTTTAATTCATTAATAATAATTGTTCAACATCCTTTATCCAAATACTAAATAGATCAATGCATGATAATACTAGTTAATGAACTTTGCCACAAGTCATGAAAATCATACTTGTTGACAAGGCATAATTTCAATTAACTTTGATCTATAGGAATTTTGAGAATACTTATTTCAATAAGTGACTTTCTTGTATATATTTACACATATCTTGATATTGTCATATCATTCCAAGGTGCGTGATAACCGAACCACCCTTTTATGACAATTATATTTCAAAACTTTAAAGTTTTAAAGTATTCTTTATTCTTTAATGTATAATGCAACTATGCTCTTAGATGAGCATAACTAATCAACATGGTCATCATCAAGGATACCATGACTAGAATTGAGTGTCATCTCAATTATACCAGCGATCATTGTGTACAACAATATGCTCTTTAAACATCCGTAAACTTGAGCGGTTATAGTGTAATGTTGGTGCCTACCAAACTCAAGTTTGTTGGCAAAGACAATTATGAAATAATTGCCATATTTTCGTCCATAGAATCTAGGAGCATATCCAGATGCTGGAATGTGATTCTAAATCAAACATTTTCCTTTTAAAATATTTATTACACTAACAACTTTCAATGTTGTCAAATCATCTTATAACCAAGCATGACACAACAATCTTATACACAACGGGATGTACATGATGAATCTTCAAGTTAAACTTTAAGATCTCATTCATATTATATCTTGTTAAAGATATGTATTTATCATGTTTTATTAGACTCATTTATTTTACCGCATATGTTTATAAACATATATTTCAAGTTGTATGTCTTATTTCCAAATCTTACAAACAAAGTTTCATTCCCAATTAAAACTTAATTTAGGTGGAATGTAGTTGCCCATACAACATATAAGATTTAAGAAAATAATACTCACTAGCTTTCGTGAATACTTATGAGCTATCTTATTTTAATTTATTAAATCAAATATTGATTTAATATTAAACATAAGAATCATCTCATAGATACATGCATATATCCATTCATGGATTCTTGCAGTTTATACATATTCAAAGATTATTTGAATTCATAAAACTACTTTGTATTACTTATCGTCCTCATAAAAGTAATTCCACAACAAAGAGTTTTGATATTCATTGTCAAAATTTCATATCAATGAAACTAAGTATGACAATTATAATCTTTATACTTTTATTTAATGTATCTAGAAAGAATATTCATCATAGTTAATTGCTTAAATATGATTAATATTATTATCACTAGACATGCATTAAATATATGTACAATATTGTCCATATGATTTCTACACAAAGATTTAAACCACTAGGGTTTCCATCTTTGAAAAACTCATATTCATTATTAAGATAAACCAAGTATCTAAAGTTGATTATCTTTATGGACTGAGATCTCAACATTCATAGTATGATTGATTTACCACAATTCAACATTTGGTAAATTTATCATTATGATTAACAGACTTACCATGATCCTGTAACTCATATTCCTCAACATATTAAATATCTAAGATATCTTTACGGATCTATGAATGACAATTCCATCATATTGAGGTCTATCATATACATGTTTAGCCTCATCATGATATTTGCTAGTGCATTTAGAAGATTATGTATTTTGTAATTCAATCTTTCAAGATCTAAACAAAATTCCACTTGCCTTTAACAATTTAAAGATTACCTCTAAATGGTTTAGCAAGTAGAGCAACAATACATTGTTCTCTTTTGGGATATTACAAAAACATTGACAGTTCGACTTTAGTTTGTTACAACCCACTCTACAAGTAGTTTAACAAATTCGTAACTTCATTATAAGACTTAATGTGATTCATCACATTCCATAAACAAATGGTGTCTTATCAATCTTCTAGGTTGGAGTCTTATTGAGTATATTCAATCTATACTCAATCTACTAACCTTGATAACATGTGGAAGAAACTATAGTTATCTTGAATCAAACATGCCAATAGATTTTGATTCTTAACTGAACATACCATAAAACTATGGTATTTCATTAGAATTAATATTGTAAGATAATCTAACAATATTTAAGATAACATCTACTATTTGGCTTACCTATTTACCAATAAAGTAAAACTTAATGGTACAATAGAATTACCAAGTCAATTGCATGTATTATAACACAAGTATTTTTACCAAGTCAAAAGACAAAACAGTTATAATCCCACTATCGTTATAAGTCTTTGATCAACTCATTGACTTCATGCATGTCTTAAAACATAGCAAGTTAACGTCTTACTTTATTTTGTAAGTCTTGTATTAATGTACTTCATGTTTGTGACTTTACAAAATCATAAACATTTATAATTAAAGTAATTATGAACACCACCTCGGGTTTCAATTAATATTTCAAGTTAATATTTACTACATATATTTAAGTCATTCAACGAATACTCAAATTCAAAGTAGTATCAGATTACTTCATTTAATTATGTCATTCCATGAAATGTTCAATGTAAGAAGCGCATAATCATCCATGCTCGTTCTCACGACACGTGGATATTTTACCTTGGGCTACAATCTAGTTCACGTTCTCCGCGTAATATAAATTGTAACTACAAGTGTTTCTTAAATATTGAAAGACATAAATATTTAAAATAAAGTATTCTTTGTTATCATCTTGACACATGTTCTTAATAGGGCAATCATACACATTTAAATGTATAATTCCTATTATAACATTACTCTCTTACCTCGCGGTCAAGAGAATCCATTTAAATCATATTTATATGTGTTGTACCTTGCACACAATAAAGATTTCTCCCACTGTGCTTGGAACAACATCATGTAGCGAGATAAACAACACGATACACGTTCGTTTATTCGATTAATATGATTTGTGTCATAGATATAACAAGTAGATGTAGAACTATATTGTTTAGTAAGGAAAGCACATGACTTTCCTTAAAACATAAGTGTCTATAATTGGAAAGTAATTATCTTTGAAGATAATATGAGTTACTACAGTGAAATAAGGCTTGTAGGCGCTCTTTGATTAGAAATCATTAAAACAACTTCTTATTCAAGAATGCAACACAAATGCTCCTAACGAATCGACAACATTGTAAGTGTTGCGAGAACCGGTGAAAACAACTTGCTTGATTTTACTTTCCTACACCTTTGAAGAACCATACGTAATCATTACTAAGGTACTAAAAGGTGTATACTCTGTGAATGATGGGTTATCCATCAATGTTATTAACGAAAAATTGGGTATGCAATTTCTTCCTTAAGAGCCTACCATCCCATAACCGGTATGTAGCACCTTTAAAGGCTAAAGCAAACCAACTAGATAAATTAAGCTAGTTTGCCTTTTACCAATTTTCGCGGTAATTAGTCTAGCTTCTAATTTAGTAACCCATATACATGTTTTCCGGTTAACCAACATTCATGTTTGTTACAAAAGGATTCATTCACCAAATGATGGTAATGAAATCTTTATGGAAAATAAGATGTGCAATTCATTGCTATGAGTTACATTAGAATTTAGACAATTCAAACGTTCCTATTATACCTTTCTCATTCATGAAAAGGAATAGGATTGAGTCTCGTGCTTCTCCATGGAAAAGAGACTTCGTTTGTCTTCCGGTAAATATTCTCGATCAAACATTTGTTTGAAAGCGAATGGATCAATTTCTTGATCAAAGACTAAACCTCATTTACGGTTAAATGTTGCATTTATACATTCAAAAGAATTACAAAATTCAATTTTAGTATTTTCGATAATTTTCCTTTTCAATAAACAATTAAATACCCAAGGTTCATATTCATATAACCAATTAATTATTATTGAAAACTAGGACCCTAATTGTCATAATTTCATTACGTCGATTGATCCGCTAGTAATGAACCTTATACAAAATGGTAGAGCTTTTGCTCGATTGCCAATTTCAATTGCAATTCCTAGATTTATGGGATTTACATATAGCCAATTTCAATTGCCATGTAAACATGTTTTATCCCATCTTATGCCTTGAGTTACAGATTCTCATTGCCTAACTCAATTAAGTTGTCCAACTTAAGAAAGCGCAAAATCGTCCATGCCGTTCTCACGAACGTGGACATTTTACCCTTGATTCGATCTAAGTCACGGTCTCACGCAAATAAAAATAATCTTAGGTGTTTCCGTTTCGTTGGATGGCATATAACTTAAATTAAAGGGTAATAATTTTGATGTTAAATCAAATATGTACAAAGATGTCATGCATTCATCTTGGTAACATAGGTTTTATTAAAACATTTATATCTTGTTTTAATGTTTAAGTTTTCATCATCAAACTTTAATTG
Source organism: Chrysanthemum lavandulifolium (assembly GCA_022545495.1). Lineage (NCBI taxonomy): Eukaryota > Viridiplantae > Streptophyta > Magnoliopsida > Asterales > Asteraceae > Chrysanthemum > Chrysanthemum lavandulifolium. The sequence goes on from CM040244.1 coordinate 88,707,629, forward strand.
GTATTGGTTACACCAATCAAGGAATTTAGTGTAAATTATCATCCATTATACGTACTTTTGCATAAGTGTAAACACTTAGTGTTTCGGATAATTACCACCGAAGTGGCGCATGGAATTAAAACTAATTCGCCATTAAGATGAGCTTGCACATTTAATGGCTTACTAAGTAGCTCCACTCGAACTTACGAGCGCAGAGGACGGTACTGGCTAAAGCACAACCTTAGACATCCATTCGGTTGTGGTACACTTCTTTAAACCCCTTTTATTAGTTCATTCTCATGGGTGTGTCGTTCGGTCATGTGTACCAAAGTCATCAATCAATTAAGCGATTATGATTACTATTCTCAAAATACATGTTTCACCATTGTTTGGGTGGGTTTATTTTTCTTGTAAAAATACCCTTGTTACAAAACACAAACATGCAAGTATTTATAAAAATAAACAAATAAACAATGAATGCATAACAAATAAAGGTCATGCATATCAAATAGCCACATCACAAGCGGTTTAGATAAATCCTATTAATAACCAATTAATAATGATTGAGGTCTTCCCAATATTAGATCTATCATAATTTAGTGTATATCACTTAAACATGAAAGACATACAATAAAAGCGATTCATGATAAAACATGCGAGATAATTATCATGGACATCAAATTACACTTAACAATTAATGCAATTAAATCAAAGTTCGTTAATACACATAAAGTTGCATGCGTCTTGGGGTTTCTAATCCAATTAAAACAATAGTTTACAAAACCTAATTGGGGCACCAAAAATACCCCCCTCAAAATTAGGGTTTAGGTTTAGCAAACCCTAGATCTAAGCATACAAATAATAACACATTCATGTTTATTTTAATTATGTGTTTCGATTAATTACTTGTTATACAAGGCTCGTGATTATGATATAAAAATACAATAAAACATAAAGACATCAAGAGTACACAAGGAAGACTTAAAGATCATAACAAATAAATTAATTAAGCGAAAGTATGCGTAGCGTACCTCTTGCGAATGTCATATCTCTAGAGCAAACCAAAGAAGTGGTTTAGAGAGTTGTCCACACCGTTCTACAACTCAAACCAAATGATGTAAGAATAATGTCTTACAACCACGTTCTTGTACACACGAATTAACCAACGAATCAAGCGATTGCTAGATCTAACACAAGTCCTCGTTATATGACAAAACAAACCAAACTCCCTAACAAGGGGTGTTCGGCCAAATATTGCAAGAGAAAAGGAGAGAGAGAACTAGGGTTAATTCGATGCATAAAAATATGAATGAAACCCTAGAACCTAACTTGCTTATATAGTGAATGGAATTCTTGAAAACAAGTTAGGGATTAGGCTTGGACAAAGCCCTTGGCCGGCCATACAACAAGCCCACAAGAAACCCATAACTTTTCATTTCAAGATTTTTCATTACTAGTCCTTCCACTTTTCATTTAACGGTCGTTAGTCATTTTTCCGTTAAATACATAACGATCGTTAACCGGACTTAATGTGCAATAATTAATCGTAAACATGAACATTAATTATTAATTTTAATTCTCATTCGCTAATGTGTGCAATCCGTGGTCACGAGTTTGAATCCGGACATTCACCGTTTTATAAATATACATATTCCAACACATACTCCGTTCTTGCATACGCCTCTATCTTTAAAGTTTGGCTTGCTAATTTCCACGACATATGTAATCTATTACACAATCTAAAGTTCCCGCCATTAACATGACATAAAGATAATAGAGCTATTATTTTCAAATCTATAAATTTTGAATCAAGCTCAAATGCACTCCACAATTTTCTAGATAAAAACCCATCCCCTTTTTATATTCTGCTACAAGAGATCCTACATGCACCACTAGTTCTCACTTTGAAGCCCGTTTCTTTTGCTACTAGACGTGCCCACTTCGCCTAACTTCTCATTCTTCAATGAATATACATGTTGTTACAACCTCTTTCCAGTCCTTATCTCAATGAGTATTCACAAACACAATCACGGTAATAACAAAGATGAACAAACCTATGATATTTGCAAGAAGAGTCTTGTTGGCTATAGACGCCAGAGAAGGCATTATGTTAATCATAACCAGGCACATGAAAGCCAGACTCTCGGTTCCATCTCACCTGGCATCTCACCAGCAGGCAATTTCATTGCAACAATGGTAATTGTAATGGATGCAACATTTAGAGTGAAAAATTCCACGGAAACCATAATTTTTATTTCAAACACCATGACAAAATTCCACAAACATGGCAAGGTGCAAACTAAAGATTCTATTGCTATATAGATCCCAATCCACACCATAGGCGATTTTGAAATATGCATTAGATGCATCTTTACAATATTGCAATAACTCTAATGCATCGATCGCATATAAGGTGTTGTTTGGAGTGAAAGAGCATTCGTGGGTTTGTGGCGCCTCTTCAATAATTCATCCGCTATCTTGTAACATATATTTTGGCATGGAACCATTTGGTTTATATTAGAAAGTGGCATCTTAAATCAGAAAATCCACAATTTCAACCGATTATGTAATGAAATCTTGTTTCAATTGTTATACTTGAATTCAAAGTGACAAATTAAAGTAAGTAAATAGCATTGGATGCGAAAGAGGGAGTGATGAGTGGTGAATATGCAAAACTTGGAGTTTACTGAATAGCATAATTGGGTCACAAAAGTTTGAGTTTATTGAATGACATAGATTATGGTCATATTGCTAATAGCCATACAAGGAATAAATGATGTGATGGGAACGTCAATGAAAAAAGTGAAGTAGTAGAGTATGGTTATACTGCTAAAAGCCATAAAGGGAATAAATGATGTGATGAGAACGATAAAGAAAAAAGTGGACTAGTAGGGTATGGGTCTCAACTACTTCACTTTTTTATTTGTCGTTCCCATCACATCATTTATTCCCTATATGGCTTTTGTGTTGCTTTGGTCTTTGAACAAGATTGTTTGTGCAATTCGGTATATTGATTTAGAAGCGATAAACTCCTTAGGAATTCATATCCACCATTATTCCACGAGAACTTTTGCCGATCTCCATAACAATATCTTGACTTTATCGATGAAACCACTTCAATATCACTATTGTCGTCTTCCTTGAAAGCATTTTTGATAGACTATTTTGTAACCATTTGCGGTTGTTTTCGACCTCATCCCATAAGGTCATAGTGGCCTTTCGAATATTCACTTGATATATTGAGGCTTTCCTCGACAAGATGGGTGTATGATAGACTTTCAGCAACATTTTTCACCAAGCTCTCAACTCTGTCCTTGGGAATACGCGGGAGTGAAACAACGATACATGTTAAGGTCACTATTGGTAAGCTCCAACTGTTAACTAGTTCAACGGAATGCAGAGGTTTGATCCGTGTCAAATTGCTCTACTCTATCGAATCCAGTAGATTTCGTGAAGAAACTCTAAAAGACCGTTGTCTTGTTCTGTTCATCCGTTAAGACAAAGGAATGCAGCAATTTGAAATGCCCTGTTATAAATAGCGTGAGGCGTGACATGACCAGCATGATTCAAGCCTCGCGCCTTAAAAGCTATAAGCGAAGTCATAAGCGTTTTCTAATCTTGATGACTTAAAGCGGCACAAAATTATAATAGTTATATATTATATCATATTTTTACATATATTGAGTTTATAAAAAATGTTATACATAAAATTTAAGTCAAGAAACTATTCTTGTATGTAATATTCTTCATTTCTTTAAGGAAAAAATATTCGAGTTAAATTCAAAAAGACGTCACGCTCTCGCATTTTCACGCATCATCTCATGTCACGCTTTAAGGCGGCGCCATGATATATTGTGTAACGTGAAAGTCACGCTTAACGCCGCCATCACACGCTGTTTAAAACCCCGGTGCAAACCGCATAGTAATACTAAAAATCTATACTACTTTATAATGTATTTGAGACTTTTATTTTAGAAACCTTAAAATTTTAAGCTTACACACTTGCTATTATTAAAAGTCCCTTTTCAAAAATGAAAATAAAAATTCAATTTAATTAAAGAATACAACTACTAATGAAATGTGGACAATTAATTAATGCACTAACACATACTCTATTAATTTTCAACACCTACAATTAATGATGTTCTTTAAAACACCCTCTCCATGAAAAGTACAATTAATAAAATATATTGTACAAAACCAAACAAGCTACTTGACACGATAAACAAATAGAACAATGTAAACCAAGCAAAGCTCTATCACACCTAGGCGAGAGTGCAGTGAGTGCTGGCTCGTGCAAACCCTTTGGCGTCCACGTCAAGCTTAGCACACTTGTTACCCTGTCACAGCCAAAGTCCTCGCGCCAAACTTATAAAATGACTTTTTTTTGAAAACTAGCTGAGTTTGGTGGTGGCAAATATAATGCTTTTTTGAATTTGTACCCTAATTTTTATAAAACCCTCCTTATTCTTCCATATTTTCACACACTCTTCAAACCTAATTCACACCTCAAAAACACTCATTTTCTTTCATTATGGATCCAAACCATCCCCTCGTGGAGCACTCATTTTTCTCTCATTTTCTTTCATTTCATTCAAATTAAAAATACAATACATAACACAATAATAAAAAAGAACACGTCTGGAAAAAAAAAAAAAAAAAACAACACGATACGGAAAAAACAACGATACGGGAATAAAAACAACACGATTAAGAAAAAACACACATACTCACGGAATTAATCTTCGACATCCCAATTTGGGCAATTTTCAAAATCTTCCAAACGTGAACATATTTGAACTCATTTCTACCAAATTGTTCTTTGGAAGCTTAGTTTCGCATTTTCTAGATGAGATTGGTCATTTTGAGCACTTGATCAAGATTCATTTGTAAATTGCGTTGAACCTTTGCAATCGATGTTAATCCTCGTCCATTTACCCGTGATTGAATTTTTATACGATGGTCATCGGTTGTCGATTATTGAACATATGCATAACGTCATTCCAAAAATATTTTCGAACGGTTATTTTGCATATCCATAGCTTCACGAAATTTGTATCCAAACTTGCATGACAAAATTTCTTCAGACTTGTTCCACTTCAAATTTTGAGACATTTGTGTGTGTTTTTTGGATTGATGTAGATGTGAAATAAAATGGTGGTTGATGTTATTTATAAAGGTGGTTTTCAACGTTAAATTAATTCAAAAACAAGATCTTGTTAGGTGGGGTAATTCAAATTTAAACGTTAAATTTAATTCAAAAAGCGAGTCTTGTTAGGCGGGTTAAATTCAAATTTTAAATTTTAAATTCAAATTCAAACGGTTAAGTTTTCTATATATACTATCATACCGGCATTAGTTTGACACTGAATAACACATTCACACACAAAAGAATGTCTATAAAGACTTTTCTCGGCAATTCCCGGCCAGAGAAGTTGCGGAACCGACTTTCCGGCACGGATCACTGCTTGAAACCAACTTTCCAACTCGCGAGTTTGAAGTTTACTCAACACCACCGTAAAATGTCTTCCCGCTGGGGTTTGAAAACATCCCGTACCTCCCAATTGTTCCAAGTCCACCCATGAGCAAGATACAGGTGGATTTTCAAACCACCAAGTGGGTTAAGTGAGGCTTCTCCCGTGGTTTGAACAAGATGAAGAAAAGCGTCGGGGAGATACTCGCAAAGCGGCACGTGAAGAGCTCAGTCGGCGTGAAGAAGCACGGAGGCTCAAGCCTCCAAGACAACTTTTTCGACATAATGGAAGTCGATACATTAATGGGAGTTTTATTCTCCATAACAAGTGATGATGGTTTGGACTCGGATGACTCGTTTTTAAGTGTTAACTAGTTTGTAATTTTTATCTTTTAAGTTTTTATGTTTTTATTGTAATGTTTTTTAATGAATAAAGTAATTTTAGAATATATTGTTTTACATTTTATAAAAAAAAAAAAAAAAAAAAAAAATGAGTTTGGCACCGGAAAAATTACGGTGCCAGCTGGAGATCTAAATGTGGTGCTAAAAGCTGTGTCAAACTCAAACTCAAACGACTGGCATGGTTTGTTTGACACGAGATTGGAGAGCTTTGGCACCATATGCATGTGATGCTTTTAGTGATGTAGATATTTATCATACAAATTTAATGAAGCATATCATATCATCTCCTAACTACTTGCGACTACAAGCGGTGTTAACCACTATGATCTTTACCCCATAATATTAAGGACTACCATATTTATATTGTCGCAACATCGCGTGGTTATCCTACTATTAATATATGAAATGGTTTGCTATGATTAAAGCTATTACATTCTAAATTTATTGACATCCATAAATTTATTATTATAGAAAATGTATAATCAAAAGACATTATTGGCTAAAACGTTTAATTACATGTACCCGTAGCTAGTAAACATTGATGGCTTTTACTAAAAAATAAATAATCCACCAATACCTCGACATCTTATTACCCCGACCGAATCCAAATACTAGGTGCTTGGTTGGGGGTTAAGGGGGTGGGGAATGGGTAAGGTATTCAAAAGTAGGGGTGTGCAACAAACCGAAAACCGAACCTAAACCAGAAAAAACCAAAGAACCGAAACAAAAAAAACCGAAACCGATTGAAAACCGGCGGTTGGTTTTATATTTAAAAAACAAGTTTTGGTTCGGTTTGGTTTAACTTTAAAACCGACCAATAGAAACAACCGAGCATTTAAAGTCAAAATAATATATCTTGCCTTATTGTTCATAAATAATATAAGTACTTTATCTTGATATATTCCTTTTACATTACCGCTTTTCAATGATGCATTTCAAATGTGTGATAACTCGCTAATATTTTATTTCATAACAATATCATAACACCAATGTGCTTTAAGGTAAAAAAATGGGTACACAAATGTCACAAGAACACATTAAGTTTGAATGTTAATGGTTGTTCTGTTGAAGATGGTTCAATTGCATCAAAAGATTGAAGATCTTGTTCCAACATCATTCTTTTTCGTTACACACTCTTCAATTGTTTCAGTCTGCTTTCAAGCTCTAACAAATCCTTGGACTTGGAGCAACTTTGAGAATGTTAGATTGATTTAAAACGGTTCTTTACCCGTTTTAGTACCTCGCAACCGGCGATCTTAGGTTTGAATATATGGTTCTATTTTATGATATATGTCAAATCACGTTATGCGGCGGTCTTGGTTTAAGATATGGTTCTATTTTATGATATATGTCAAATCTACTTTGCATATCCATAGCTCGATAAATCGTATTGAAACCGAAAAACCAAACCGAAAAAAACCGACAACCGAAAAACCAAACCGACACAAAACCGAAACGAATGGTTTCTAAAATCAAAAACCGAAATTTTTTGGTTTATTTTTAAACGCAACAGCATAGGAGGAAAACCCCAAAACCACCATTTCTACTTCCCCTAGGGTTTGATGACCACTTCAATTTCACTCCAAAGACGATGATGAACAACGAAAATGCACAACTATCCGCTGAACAACGCGCTCGCATTTCCCAAAACTTCAGAGCTGCCAAAGCTTTATATGATCGCAAACGTCGTCGAGACCCTTCCACCGCATCTCCGCAAAAGTAAAACCTAATTAACCATTTCCTTTAGTCTTTTATCAAGATTGTTTTTAATTTTTTTTTATTCCTAATTGTGTTTATTTTATAATTTGTTTTGTAGGATTAGTGTGAATAGAGTGCCTCTTTCAGACATATCAGCGGCTTCCGTGAGGAACAATGTATTAAACGGTAATCAGTGCGTTAACGATTCACGTTTTAAGGCTTTGAATTGTGAGAATGTTAATTCGTTTGAAACTCCAATCAGACAAATAAATTATAATGCTAATTCATGTCGTAATGGAAGTGGAATTGATAATTCACTGAACAATTCGGCTTCCATTAAGAGCGTTAAGTTAAATGATAATCGGTCTGTTCATTTTAAGGCGATATCTGTTGGTAGAAGCGATAATGGTATATTTGGGGGGAATAAGGCGTTAAATAGTAACGCCATCGTTGCTTTTCAAACTCCAGTTAGACAAATGAGTTATAGTGAGAATTCCTGTCCTAGTGGAGTTCTTGCAAATAGAATTGATAATTCAGTGAACACTCCGGCTTCAGTTAGGAACGCTAAGTTGAATGAAAATCAGTCTGTTAGTGATTCACATTTGAAGGCGACATCTGTTGGTAGAAGTGATAGTGGTTTGTTTAAGGGGAATAAGGCTTTGAACAATGAGCATAGTAACGCTATTGGTTCGTTTCAAACTCCGGTTAGACAAATGGATTATAGTGGTAATTCTTGTGCCAGTGGAGTTACGGTAAGTAGAGTTGAGGACGAGAATAATATAAGTTTGGATTTGTTTAAAACTCCAACAAGGCCTTTAGCGTGTTACCGAAATGTCACGGAAGCTGATAAGAAGGTAGTTAGTGATTATAGTGCGGACGAAAGGAAAATGAGATCTTCAGTTGTAACTCCAATGGGAGAAGAGTCGTGTTCTAGTTTAAACGAGCCTTCTACAGTTTGGCCTACTATTTTTTACGAAGATTTTGATGATGCTATTCTAGCGGAAATTGATGAAATATGCGAGTCCGTGACAAAGCCGAAACTCGAGGAGTCTAGTTGTGACAGTGAAAAGAAGACGTGTGAAGTTAGAACTGACATGGGTCCCGTTGTTTTAGAGAATATCCAAAGTAGTAATGGTTCGAATGGAAATAGTGATGATGGACGTGAGAAAGAAGAATCTGAGAGTTCTGAGGGTTTGGAAATTGGAGGTATGCCGGATGAGTATGCAAAATATATGAAGTCGTTAAATGATAGGCAACGTGAAGCAGCTTGTAGTGATATTTCGTACCTTTGATGATTGTTGCGGACCGGAAGTGGTAAGGTTGTATATCTGTTCTCCTTCTTTGTTACGAGTTATACATCATATCGTCTCCATAAAATCTTTCTGACTCATGTTGTATATTTTTATTGAATTTTCAGACTTCTACTATGGTTGGGCGTGTTTTAATGCTTCTACATAAGGTACTTACTTACAATTACTGATCATTGTGACTAGAACTGGAAATTACAACGTTTATGAATGGTTGTTCGAGGTTGTGTTTGATCTCTAACAATCTAGCGGGTAATTCACAAATATTGGCTAAGAAGGAAACGATTCAAATGAGTTGAAAGTTGTCCATATCGTCTAAATGAAAGATTAGATTATTATGATTGAAATAATAGAATATTTGGTACCATTTTTATACTAGTCTATACAGAAAAGTTACAGTTTTTGGACAAATGGTGTATCTGTTCAACCCAACCTGCCCAAAAGTTACCTGTTTTACTTGTTTGTCAGCCCACCCATTTTTCCTGAACTGAGAGTGACTCAAAGTCTTAAGCAGCGTTGTCAGCCCACCCAGTAGTTACAACTACAATGCATCAACTCCTCGATCACTTTCAGTCTTGTTTTTCATCATTATTGTGACTGAGAGTATTGTGACTTTTACATGTCTAATAAGTGTTTTGTTTTGTCCAACAAAAAATGTAGGGCATTGAAGCATCCCACATATTGGCTATGACATTCACAACGGCTGCTGCTTCAGAAATGAGAGACAGGATTGGAGCAGTGGCTGGGAAGGCAGCAGCAAAGGAACTCATGATCAGCACCTTTCACTCATTCTCATTGCAACTGTGTCGGTTACATGCTGAAAAGTATGTAACTCTTTCACTTATTGTGAGCATAATCGTATTGACAAATTTCTTAACTCTAACAAATGTATACTTCATACTGAAAGCCACCCAAAGTCTCAAGTAGCAATATAAGACTATATGCCAGTAGCCCAGAAGCCCAGAACTCTAAGTGAAACAGATAATGTGTTCTGATTTTTTAATGCCTGTTGATGTGATCATGTGAATTACCCCCTGTGAAATTCTTTAGACAAAATTGTCATTTTTGTTAACATGTTTTTATCATTTCATCTATTTCGTCATTTTTCTTATATTACTCCTATTTTTTAGTTCATGTTAAGTATCTATGTCATAGGACCACAAATTAAGAGAAAGCTTGACAGCTAAAGTTGGTTGCTGAGTTTATGAGATCCAACCATCACACAACAGGCTTGTAAACTATGATAAATAAGAATAATTATGTCATCAACAATGTACAGGGTCATACTTATGGTAAAAAGAAGCAAGTATATTAATTGCTAGCTTTTATACATTACCTTGAATGAATGTTATTGTTTATTTTCTAGATGACTAACATGTTTTCTCATTACAGGGTTGGTCGTACACCAGAGTTTTTGTTATATGGTCAAGGACAACAAAGAAAGGCAGTCATTGAAGCTGTGCGACTCACAGATAGTGAAAGTTCTGACAAAGTTTGTGACAATTCTAATGTCGCTAAAAAAGGCCCAGAAGACTTTAGAGAGAAGTCAAAGAAGTGGCTGAAGTTTGTAGCGCAAGTAAGTCACCCTGTCCAAATTAAGTTTTTGCTAAAAAGCGAGTTATCTCTTAGCTTTACATTATGTTTTATTATATTTCAGGCTAAAGCTTCTGGGAAAACTTCTGAAGATTACCATAGGCAGGGAAATGAGATAGGAGTAAGATTGATACATATAATAAAAATTTCATTTTTATTTATTAGCTTTTGAACTGCTAGTCTGATATTAGAATCTGGACCAGGCTGCGATTCTTAGGAAATATGAGGACATATTAAAATCATGTAACGCTCTGGATTATCACGACTTAATTAGCTGCTCATTCAAGCTGCTTACTGATTTTCCTGAAGGTTAGGCATCTGTATATATTTGTATTTTCTTGTGCAGGTAAAAGCTTCTTATTTTTGACATGTATTGGTTTTATATCACTTTTAAGTTTTCAAGGAGTGCCAGGAGTCATGGCAAGCAATCGTTATAGACGAGTTTCAGGACACTAGTACCATGCAATATGATTTATTACGAATTCTTGCATCACATAAACGTATAACAATTGTGGGAGATGAGGATCAGGTAATTATCAATACTAGATGTGGCAAAATAGGTGGGCTGGGTTACGAGTCAAATCAGGCAATGTTGTGGTTTGGTTCTGGTTGACAATAAACTTTTTGTCCAAAATTTTCATAAATATATCCTGTCACATATGATTATGTTTTGATCATAATAATAATCTGACTATTTCGAATAAAATGATCTCAGAGTTTTATTCAATAAAAATACACTTTGAGCGACTTTTGGCGTGTTCGAACCGTTTCCCATCAAGTTTTCCTTCAAAATTAATTTTATCAGTTTGACTGGTAGAAATAAAAATACAACCTAAATCAGCCCATTCATAACTAAATGGGTCAGAATTACCCCCTCTAAAACCTATCATTTGGCTCCCGTTTTAAATTTCTACCTTTTATTTCATTTCTTAATTTAGTTCATCTTTATCTCCTCACAATAAGGTGAACTTGAATTTTATAAATCATAATGCAGTCGATCTTCAGTTTTAATGGCGCTGACGTAAGTGGATTCAAGTCATTTCGTCGAGATTTTCAACCTCACAAGGAGGTCTGCCTTACAATTTCACAATCCTTATTGTTATTTATTTTTATTTTTTTCAAACTGCATTCTCTCTGTGTAATTTGTATATATTTGATTACGCTAGATTGAATATTCTCAAATTTACATCTTCTTATTCTTTATATGATTATGTTTCAGATCAAATTAAACAAGAACTATCGGTCTACTCGTTGTATTGTCGAGGCTGCATCATTTCTTATCTGAAATAATTCAAAACGATGTCAGCAAAGCAAGGTTCTCACTGATAATTCCTCTGGTTCTAAGGTAACTTTCTGTTATTTATTTATTTATGAATATGTGGATTTGCTATACATTGACTTATGTGTTGTTTGATTTACATACTCAGATCACTGTTAAAGAATGTTGTAATGAGGATGCACAATGTTCATTTGTTGTTGACAAGATATTAGAACTTACTTCTTCTGGTTCATCTGTCAAAGGCACTTTTGGGGAGATTGCTGTTCTATATCGGAGACAGGTCAATCCACCTGAACTTATATGATATGACAGTTTCCAAACATTCACTATTTAACAGTTTCCAAGCATTCACTAGTTAATGGGTAATGGTATGGGTCGGATTTGTGTTTGATTGACCCGAGATACTTTTTTTTGACATGTTGATAATTATTTAACGATTTCAAAGTTATATAATTTTTTTTAGAACGATTTAGGATATTCTAATGCAATAAAATACACTTTGGGTGACTTTCAACCTTACCTTATTAGCTAACTTCTTTTATTGCACCCATTTGACGAGTTAGAGATAAAACATAACCCAAATCAACCCTTATTATATAAGTAAATGGATCAAAAATGGCACCTTACTATCTATGCGAACTTCTTAAGATGTTATCGGCTTTCTATTAAATGTTACAGGTGTCGGGAAAAATGTTCCAAAATGCCTTCCGTGACAGAAAAATTCCATTTAACGTTCACGGAGTTGCTTTTACAGAAAAAGGTTAGGAATTAGTTGCTTTCCGCAAAGTCTTTTATCAAACTCTGCAATAGTTACAAGGTGTGATTGTCTTTAGTTACTAATGGACATCCTGCAGGTGGTAAGAGCCATTATATCCATGCTCAGAACAACAATGGTGACATGTGATGATGGGTCATATAGGCGAGTATTTAAAGCCCTACTACCTCTAGAAAAGACGAAAAGAAGAGGGTATAATTTTTTTATAATTACATTTGGTTTAATTTTCTATGTCAATTATCATATGAGTTCACACTAAACTTAGTTTTTCACTTTTCCTCTTCGCAGATAGTTGACCATATTGATAAAATTTCAACCGAAGAAAATGCAGCTTCATATCTGCAGCTTATGATATACTCGGTGCAAAGGTCTCCGGTACCTTCAAAAGGTTTGATGCATATTATATACTTGCAGAACTATAATTCTTAAGATCTACGGTGTTGTTTCGTTCTAAATTCTGTTTACATAGATACATTTACGTATTGTTTGGCTTGTACCAAGGAATCACTGTGTATTTATATGCGAGGAGAGGAGAATAGAATTGGGTATAGATTATTAAACCCAATTCTCTACGTGGGCATGGAAGATGCGTATTTTTATGGGTATTAAACCCTTCCCTCCAAATTCATACCCTTAAAGCAAACATCTTCAAACAATATCAAACCCATAACATAAAACGAAACATAAAGAATATTTGTACAATTATCTGTAACAATTCAGTGTAACTAACCTGAAAGATTTCCAAAGAGTTGAGGGTACACCAACCTGCATTACTGGATGCTTTAGAATGTCAAATTTATTTACTAGGGTTTCTTATATGTTTAAGTGAGGGTTTCTTATATGTTTTATGTTATAGTAAGGTCATCCTTTTTTGTCATCTCCATGGGTATGTTCCTATTTCGGTGATCTTTTATTATTGAATTTTACTTAATTGATTCCGTCTTTTATTGTAGGCCTCATCTCACCCAAGGACGCAAGGTGTTGGGTACTTTAGACATAATTTCAAAACTTGCTCACAGGGTAAGCACAACTGTCCACCGTTGTAATTTAGTATGCGCTCCATTCCAAGATGACAGTTACTTTATTTTACCGGGTGGAATGCCCTTTACCCAAAAAGATGACAGTTACTTAAGGTTTGGACAAACTGATTTAGGTAGAAAAATTGTTAGTCGGTTTGTTATTATTGTAAAATGTTATTACATTATAACCACCACCAAATGGCCTAGTGGTAAGTTCATTGGCTTTCAAACAAGAGGTCAATGGTTCAAACCTCGCTAGGTATGTGCATTTGGGGGTGGCTAGGGAAGGGTTGGAAACGGTCCTGGGATTAACCCGGTGAGGCCGCATACATCTGAGTCAAAAAGGCTCGCCCTCCCCGGGTAACCTGAACAGGAAAGCCACATCCGTTTATTATATGCATAGTAAACTTTATTCTGATTACAGGAACAATCTATTTCGCTGTCATTACATCAGTTGCAAACATGATACCTCAGGTATGTCTTCCATGAACTCTAGATATTATTATTTAGCATTTTTAAAGCTTTTACTCATATATGCTTTTTATACTTTATTTATATTACAGAAGTATCTCCTTGAGCAACGAGCTGTTGTTGACAATGACGGAGGAAGTTGCTGAATGAAGAGCACGATCTTAGATCGGTATGTTTGTCTTTAGTCTTAAAATATGGATTAACATAAAAGACAATTATATATATACACAATTTCTTACTGTTTTTGCAGGTTCTCCAATATTTGTTGGATGATGTCTCTGAATTTCTGAAATCATACAACTTTGATGTTGACGTGAACGATAAAACCACAGATGAAAAAGGGTGTGTTAATGTACTTAAAGAATTTATAGATTTTATATCTGAAAGGGAATCAGAAAACTTTCGTGTTAGGCGCCATGATAATAATCATGCTGTTACTCTTACTACCATTCATCAGGTAATTTAGTGATTATGCTTCTGATTCACTGCTAACTTTGCTTTGTGGAATTTAATTTATTATCTTATCCTACTGTTGCCTTGCAGTCAAAAGGATTGGAGTGGGACACTGTCTTTATAGTGAAGGTACTGAAACAAAATTACTCATGGTTAAAATCAGCTCTCGTAACTAGTGGTGAAATTGCCTGTGATTTCATAACAAGATTACTCTTGGATCAATCTTTCAGGCAAATGAAAATGAAATCCCTCTTTTGCATGAATATAATGGCAACACGAAAGAAACCAGTGCCTCTCTTGAGGTAAATATGCTCTTGGAAAAAAATCAACTTTCGCGAATGCATTTTAGTTAAAAGTGTTACTTTACTGAAGTCTGAAACTACCATCACACTTCTCTTCTTTGAACAATGACAGGAGGAACGCCGCTTATTATATGTGGCACTTACTCGAGCAAGAAAGAAACTTTTTATTCTATACATCACTATGGACTCAAATTGGCAGGTAAAGCTTAATTATTTCTAGTTATATAACTTGTTTTTTGCTTTAAAAACACACTTTGGACAACCTTAAATCCCATTTGATCTGTTTCCTTTTAAACAAGTCAATTTTTTGGCCGTTTGACCCATTAAAGATTAAACATAAGTACATGGGTGAAACTGTTTCCTCTAGCCGTAGTTCTTGATCAAAACTATGTTGCTTTCTTCCAGGTTCTTCAACCTTCACGATTCCTGAAAGAAATTCCAAAGCATCTTCTAGAAATCCAGGTGCGTGTCTCTTAAGTTTGGAGATTTAGTCGAGTATGAACTTCAAGCACATATGATTTTACATTATGGTAAAGTCCAATTTTGACTTTTACATTGTTGACTTGAATTTATAGGACTAGTCGAGCTCAGTATATATGCAAGCAGAGCATCAGGAACTTAGAGATAAAGGATCTTGTTTTACTGACGATCCACAAGCTGCAGAACATGCAGCAGTAAAACCAGGGTCTGATGAAACCAATAATAAATTATTTGATGAAGATTCCAACGACTCAATTGAATCAATCTTGCCATGCAATGCCAATGATTTCTTGAAAAGGTTTTCAAAGCTTTGAATGTATTCCATCACTGCAACTGACAATAAAATAGTGTTGAATTAATTGATGTGTATTTATATGTTACTGACCAAACAGATTCAGCAGCGAGGAACGAGGAACTGTTTCCATTTGTTCAATCATTGGGCCAAGAAGGCAGCATTTAAGAAACCAAAGAGGTTGCTTGACAAGGTTCCTTCCCATCCTTATTTATAATACTTGATTTTCCGTTTTATTTACCCTAATATCTAAATGTGGCAGAGTTGTTTTGTCAGATGTGCTGGGTAATGGGTCAAAATAGGTAGTTTTGACTATGGGTTGAAAGAGTCACCCGAAATACTTTTTTGTCTTATCTAATTTTTTTTACAGACAAATAATGCCTGTTGTATGGACAAAGACTATATTATCAGAATGATAATAATGTCTTACCAAACTAAAAGTTACGAGGTCGCAATCATTAAAATTAAACTTTGATCTATTCGACCCATTTGACCCAACTTTAGCAATCTTATAACTTTTTCCATTTGACCCATTATGAAATAAACATAACCCAAATCAGCCAAATCAGTTCTTTTGTGACTAAATGGATTGAAATTGCCACCTCTGTGATTTTTAACAATTTAAGTGGCTGATATTTTATATTCATTATTCGCATGAAAGACCAGGCAACCTCATGTTTCAGTATAAATTTGCCATGTATATAATCTGATTCCCCATTTTCTGGTCATTGATAGGTTTCTTTTGTCATTGATGAAAGGCTTAGAGCAAAGAAAACTGCACAAAAGGTGACACACTTCTTGAATTTTAGTAGAGCAAACATACTGACAAACAACGAAAACAGGCTTAAAACAAGCAACAATCTGCTAAACTGATCTGATAAATCTTTTTCCATATATTTGCTTTTACATGTCACTGAATTTTCTATCAGTATTACCTCTTAAAAAAAGACCCTTGCATCACAAGAAAACTAACATGTGTAATTTACTAGGATGTTCTTGGTCCCTGAAGTCCTGCTTGAAGAGCGATGAAGCGCCCAGTTTGCTGAAAATGTAGGTTTAACAATCAGTTTTGATTATATTCATAGCATCCTAACTTCATATCCGACTGAAGTATGAAATTTTGATTGAAATGATTTTCTTATTTCTGTTATCAGGTTCTCACGATGGCTACAGATTCCTGCAGACAAGCGTGCATATATTATGAGGGAAAAACAGGTTTCACACTTACCTACCATGCTACAACTAATGCATACATTCACATAATTTGTGCCACAGTTCTAGAAGGTTAATGTTAGGATCGATGATCACACTCATTACTTGGAATATGCCATTATCGTATATCTCGTGAATTCCCAGTAGAAAGAAGGGCGCTCCTACTATATGAAACCAATTAAAAACTTGGCAAGGATGCTTTGTGTATTAGAGTCTTAAAACACTTATGATCTGTACTGTGTATGTCCTTTCCTTGCAGGAACATTTTCAAAAGTTAAGGATTGAGGCGCTATGGATTCCTCTGAGGCTACCTCTAAGCAGGTGAGTTAGCAGTTCCTTATGAAATTAGTTGTAATAATAACAGTCCATTAACTTTTAAAAGGTTCATATCAGGTTCGTTTTTTAACATATAGCCTCTAAGGAAACAAGTATGGGTTGAAATCCGGCCATGGTGTATCTTATTGCACCAAATCATCAAGTTTTTAAAAAGTCTAAAAGTTAAATAACGATCATTGGTTCTTGAATTATTCATAAATAATCTTAAAGTTGTGGATAAAAAGTATTCTGAAGTCAGAACTCAACCAGACCGACCCACACATATAGTTAATCGGTTAATCCCTTGACCAGTTTAGCCATTCCACCTATATTGCCGCATGTACATGAGTTTTATCAAATTTCCATTGTTTTCGCGACCAAGAACAATGATACACCTAGTATACATCAGTGGCGTCGCAGCATAGAAAAAAGTAAAATTTACATTACGGATGTTGGAGGGTATGCACATGCATACCCTCTACCTTAGGTATGTCCGCCACCGGTGTACATTGCCAGTGACGCTATAACTTTTTTTGAGCTTGAGCTCACCAAACTTATACTTGTGTTTCTCTTGTACATTTCTTGACAGATCGCTTACCTACAGAGTCTAGGATGTACTACAGTCCCAACTTCACGCTCCATGCATCTCGTTTGATTGAACAATATAAGTCATTGTAGCATGATTTGTGCCATTAATGTATAGAAATGTTGTGTTTAAACACCCTCAAAGGCATCTTAAGAAGTAGCGCTTCGTTGAGGTTGTGATAGCATGTATAACATGGTGGAGATGACCAATATCTCTTATGTAAATTCTTATTGGTTGATGAGTTAATGAGGGAATTATCAGAAATTTAAGGTAGGTTTTAATATTGATCTTTTTAAGAGGGTTCAAATCAAGAACGTCTTTGAAAAACTGTTTTTATTATAGTGATTGCTCTTTTGTTTACTATACATGAGTGCACGGTGCACTAACCCAATGACATGCCATTGTGATTTTTTCCCCATCCAATAACATGCTATACTGCATCATGGTTGGTGCCATTGGGACATTCATTGGTGGATCCATGAGCGTCATTGTTGTTTGTTTTTATTTTGTGAGCGGGATATTTTTGATGATGTGTTATGGAACCTACATGCGCCTATAACAGCTCGGGAGGTTGTTCTAGTTATAATGGTGTTATTGGGTGTTTGATGAGTTGACAACCCAATAACATTTATTAGGTGTTTCGTGCACCTAGCTTTCTAAGCCTATAAGAGAGCTAGGAGAAGTAGCACACCAATAACTGTTATTGGTGTGCCACCTCAGTTAGTAGCTCTTCAATAACACCCAAATAACTAAAACACTCTCCTAAGCAATAATACTCGTTATTGGTGCATATGAGTCTCATAACACATCAACAAAAATACCCTACTCACTCAAAAATAAATAAATAAAAACCAATGGCGGTCACTGGTGAACCAACGAGGGGACGAATGACGAGCCAATGTCTCCGTCTGTTGCACTACACATGCACCATTAAAGCTTTTTTTTTTTTTTTTTTTTTTTTTTTTGAATGACATACCAAACTACTCATGTACCATGCTCTCTAAATGTTGAAATACTTTAATATTGTTTTATATCATGTGTGACATGAATCGAATAGAGACATAATAACAAGACTATCTATTGTGTCAGATAGGACTAAAAACATATGTGACAAAAATTTAAATTCAAATGTCAAATGTCAAATGCTAACCATGTATCATCTAGTTACTGTATTACATGATTCAGCTCTCCTATGTTGGTCATGAGACCGGTGGTCAGTTACCATTTTTTATGAGGAAATTGCATATATATTCACTAAAACTAAAAAATGTGCATATTTCCTTATAATACAAGTTTTTAATGTGTGATGTACAATGTAATTTAAGCATGTTTTGAGAATGTATGCAAATATACAAGTTTTAATGGGTATATATTCAATTGATCATTTTTTTTATAACACTTATCCACTCTTTATTAAATCGATCACATAAAAATGAAAATATTTTTTTCAAAAGTCTATTTGCTAAAAGCCTAAAACAATACAGTAGATAGAATCATATAAGTACAACCCAGCCCATGAACAATCGCAAATGGGCCGCATTAAAAATCGATCCAAAATCAAAGAAACCCTAATTTCATACGCTATTTATACACCCCAAAACCTAAAACCAATTCATCAAGTGCAGCTTTTCATTTTCTATCTCAGCTGTTCAATTAGAATTTTTATTTGTTTTTTTAGAACTGTCTTTACAAATGAGTAAAAAAGATCGCGGTGATGACTCGGAAATTCAAGCTCAACAGACCGGAATGCAGTCTTTTCTCATTTCTGAGATCTGTTTGCGTGTCGACAACCCCGCTGAACTGAGCGATCTTTTTTTTCATCTATTTATTTAGCTTTTTACTTGGCATGATTTTTGGGTTTAGCAGCTCTTGAAAAGTTTGTAATATCCTTAAGATTTGCAAATAGTTTGAGGGTCTTTCAAAGTTCAAGAGCATTTAAACCAGGATTCTAGCTATTTTAAATAACAAATATTTTTAAAAAAATGAAGGATGGTGTTACAATGAGGATTCAAAGCTCCCTCTTCTGATATAAAAGGTTGAGGAAAACCTGCTGGCAGAATCGAACCAAAATTTATATTTCTTGCCTTCTGAGTCGCCTCCTTCATTAATTTTTGTTTTGTTTAATAAATCACAATTTTTGTAACTAGAGCTTCATTACTTTTTATTTAATAAGGGTTCGTTTAGTATAAATCACAATAGGTGTGGAGGAGAATCGGGGAGATACCCGATATATTCATTCGCTGCCTCGTCACCTCGGAGGGCAAAGCTTTTTGTTTTTTTTACTATAGTAACAAAATGCAAAAAAAAAAACAAACCAGAAACGATGATAAATCGAGTTTTTTTACTTGGACATGAAAAATTTATAAGAGAGGAGGGAGTCGAGTCGGGTAATGGCTCGGTGCCGATCGGGTAGATCGGTGACACCGTCCCTTCCTCTTCGGTTAGGCCAAATCGGGTATGGGATTAGGTTGGGAAACCGAATGAAGCCAACGTCTACAAAGCCTTCCAACCGCTAGTTGGACTGAACCAAAAAAAAAAATCTCACACCTTTTTAAAAACCCTTACCTTCACCTTTTAAAATCACTACTTATTTTTCATAAAATCATCACAACCCATCTTTCAATTTCTCATAAATCCCAACCTTTTTATCATCAAAATATATTCGATTCTTACGAATTCGAATACGTTATTAAAATCTTCGCTCGACGATTTATCCACGGGCAATTGGATGCAGTTATGCTTCACGCGCTCACTTTTAAGTATTATGTAATTTTTATTAAGTCATTGTTGAATGTATTTTTTTAATGAAGCGTTATGCTTTTATTTTAATATCAGATTTGATTTTATGTATTAAAAATATATGAAAAAAAAAATAAAAAAATTAGGTAGGATTGAGTCCACTCCTCCACTTGGGTAGTATTGGGTGAATTTGATAGTTTTGAGTTTGGGGTTTTATTGGATAGAGGTGACTTTCGAAAAAAAGTCAAAATTAAATAAAAATTACATTAAAATATGTACTTTTTCGGCTAGCCATTGAGGGCGCATGCCCCCCGCTCTTAAATGCTAGATCGTCACCTCCAAGAACACGTTATTTGTCTAATTAATTTCTCTTTTTTAAAATAAAATTACAAAAAAAGTAGACATCTTGATTTTAAAAAATATAGTCATGTGGATTTTTTTGAATGATATTTATAATGAGGCGGATTGAAATAGACGAAGATCATTTCTCCGTCATTTTATTTCGCTTCATATAAATATCATTCAAAAAATTGACTCTGAAATAAAATACAAATTACGATTCGGAAAATAAAATATAACAACTAAAAACCATTACAAACATTACTTGTTTTCTTTATACATCCAATAAACTTTATGATTGATATTATTTTGGATTTTGCTTGCCAACCGATACAATCATTCTTAATCTCGATATCTTTCCAACTTTCCCCGTCTAAAAACTTTTTAATTGTCACAAATTTTTTGGGCCAAATGTCCCAACATTTTTTGTATACATAAACGAATAACGGCGGTGGTTTCCTTGGCTATGTGACCTTTGGCGAGCGTATGGCGAGACGAATGGTGTAGGAACGACGAAGCCATTCGTCTATTTGGTTGTGTATGGCGCGTTATTCGCCCCCCATACCGAGCTCTTTAAGATCAAAAGGTATCATGAATCTTCATACCTCTTCATTTGGGTCTCAACGGGTGCCACATCCCTTCAACACTACCACTTCAAAATACATTATTATAACATAAAACAAACTCTTCAGTTGAGACTCACATACTCTCAATTTTATTTTATTTTTCATTTTTCCAAATAAACTAAAATTTATTCATTAAAATAAAATTACAATACGAAATATTAAAAAACATACGAAACATAAAAATATCTATACGCAAAAAATGATACGGAAAATCAGAAACATACAACACAGAAAAAACATACGAAACTTAAGAAATACATTATTGCCCGGTCATTTAAACGGATATTTTTTCATTGTTTATTATTGTTTCTTTCGAATGTAAACGACTTTGTGTTAAGCATGAGAAACTCCAACTCTCTACTCTCCAGGAACTCTAGTTCTTTCTGTCTATACGCCTTGTAGGCGGATGCGGCTGCTTCAGCTTTGCGACTATAATCAAAAGATAAAAGTCCCCAAAAAGACTCCGTTTGACTCACCCCGGCACTCGACAACTCCACTGCCTTGGCTTTTTTTTGCAGGTCGAGGTTGCCGGCGGGACGAGGTCTCGAATTAGGGCCGAATAGATTGGCGAGATTCGTTAGATTAATCAGGTCCTCCGCATCCTGTTTGGGGTATTTTTTTTCAAAACATCCCACATGTGAACATATGCAAATTTTCTCCCACCAAACTGTTAAGCCTTCTCCATTTCCCCGAGATCATATTTTTGGTACGAGGATCAAGTTTTGTAGTCGTGTTGAAATCCTCCTTAATATGGTTCCAAAACGCTTCGTCGGAACGGTCATTTCCGATCTCAGCATTTTGGGAAACTTCCACCCAAGTATCGGCTAGCAACGTTTCTTTATCGCGTGTCCAACGAGTATTCGCTCGTGTTTGTTCCTCCACATCATCCTCATCGTCCGCGTCCAAATTCACCATGGGTGGTTTTTTTTTTTTTTTTTTTTTTGACGGTTGTGCTGCTTTTTTTTCCCCTATATGTCGTGCATCACGTGTATCTTGTGATGAGGGTTGTGGTACTTTGAATTGTGATTGTGATTCAAAAAATTGTGGTTGTAATGGATGTAATGATTATGGGTGAAAGAATTGTGGAAAGAATTGTGGTGTTGTATTTCTTTAATATTGGAAATTTTGGAATCCTTGTAGTTGGTTTTGATGATACACTAGTTGATAACTTTGGTCAAGTGTCATTTGCGTACCAAATGGTGGAATCGTTTGCGATGGAGAATTTGGGTTTTGTGACGATGGGGTAGACGGATTCTAAGAAGTCGAGTATTGTTGTGGGTTAGAGTTAAGAAGCGAAGAAAAATACCTGTCGTTTGTACTTTGAGACATTTTTGTGTGTGTTAAGATATTGAAAGTAATGTTTTTTTTGGTAGAGAATTGTGTGAAAATTGTTATTAAAATGGGCGTGTTATTTATAGTGTGTAACGTGAGATTAATTTAAAAAAAAAAAAAAAACATATACAAACGATAGGATAGTACAAAAAGTTGTTTGTCGTTATTTACTTCGTTTGCTCGACGAGTACTAAACGACGAGCTCACGACGAGCAAGCCCAGTGTCACGGCAAGCAAATGGCGTAGGACCACGTAGGAACGGCGAGAGCAAGAATTCATGATACCGTTTGCTCTAACTACCACTTTCTATAACATAACAAACTCTTTGATATCCCACCTGAAAGAGTTTATTAACAAAAAGATTAGATTTTTAAATTTCAAATTAAATATTTAGTTGTTTGGTTTCCACAAAAGGTTTTGTGAAAAACAAATAAACATAAATCACGT
Organism: Chrysanthemum lavandulifolium; assembly: GCA_022545495.1. Taxonomy (NCBI): domain Eukaryota; kingdom Viridiplantae; phylum Streptophyta; class Magnoliopsida; order Asterales; family Asteraceae; genus Chrysanthemum; species Chrysanthemum lavandulifolium. The sequence continues at coordinate 88,730,748 of CM040244.1, forward strand.
TCAAATTTGTGTTTTTCAACAAAATTCTTTACAAAACACAAAATCCCTATTTCCACTTTAAATGCTTGTTATGTCTTGAGCAGGTATCCATTACTAGACCTCACTTCAAGACACCATATGAACTTCTCTTTGGAAAGTTCACGCTATTCATTACCTCAAACCTTTTGGTTGTCAGTGACCATTCGAATACTAGTGATCCACTGGGTAAATTTGATGAGAAAGGCGATGATGGTTATATTGTGGGTTATTCAACTCATAGTAAGGCTTACAGGTATACAATTTATCCGCTAAGAAGATAGAGGAGACTTTGAACCGAGATTCCTAGAAGATAAGCCTAATGTTCAAGGATGTGGTCATGTTTGGTCTTTTGACCTTGATTACTTAACTGATTACTTGGGTTATTCTAGACATGTGGCTAACCAAAATGCAGGTACTCAAGAGTCTCCCACTGACAATACAGGTACCATGGAGGCTGACTCTGATAGTGAGTTCGAGGATGATGAACAACCTATTCTTGTTCCTTCCTTCTCCCCTAACCATTTTGCAGGTGATACTTCTAAAGTTACTTCTGATGAGAGTGAAGATGAGTCACATTATGCAGAGGACCTTGCTAGGCTTAAGACACAAGCTAATCTTGGTGAGAGGTGAATGGGAGGTTGCAGAGAAGCGATCGGTGGAATCCATGATTCTCCGACGGTGATCCTGTTTCTCCCATCATCAACAAATCTGCTGAAAGCCCTGCTGTTTCTACTCCTGTTTCTACTAAAGTGTCTACAGACTTTGGAGATCCATATACACGCTTTCCAAGTCCTTCAGATCATGGAAATCATCAACCCAAAGCTGGCATCTTCACCTCACCTTCCTATGACACTGATTTTGAGCCAACTGTGACTAATCTTGATACATCCATTGAAGTCAACCCCACTGCTACTAAAAGGATCAATATTGCTCATCCTCAATCTAATGTTATTGGTGATCTTCTAGCACCTGTTAGAACTCGAAGGACTCAGTAACAAGTTCTAAATTTGGACAGTTGCTTTTCTCTCCTATGTCTCAAACCAGCAAAGAGACAATCATACGGACTTTAAGCATTGTCTATTTTCTTGTTTTCTTTCTCAAGTGGAACAAACCAGTGTTACTCAAGCTCTTGAAGACTCAAGTTGGCTTGAAGCAATGAAAGAAGAGATGCAACAATTTCAAAATCAGCAAGTTTGGATCTTGGTACCACTACCTGATGGCAAGTATGCTATTAGGACTAAGTGGATTTTGAAGAATAAGAGAGATGCAAGGGGTGTTGTGATTAAAAACAAAGCAAGATTAGTAGCTCAGGGTTACAGGCAAGAGGAAGGAATTGATTATGATGAAGTGTTTTGTGACAACTCATAATTTCCGGTCATTTTTCAAATTTACTATTCATCTCGGGAATTTACTATTCATCTTTTATCGTAAACTAGGTTTACGAGTATCAAATTCGCGTAACCGTAAGGGTTTAGCTGCGAATTCATGAGCAATCATCGAGGACATTTCATATAGACTAAATTTAGTCTACATATCATTAGTAACATCATTTTCATATTTGGTCATACACATGTTTGCATATTTATTCATTTATATTTATTATGTAAATATACGCTTTCACACGATTTTTGATCATGAACCATATACCCGAAACTCCCAACAAAGGTCCTAATATATTTTTACACTTAATAAAAGGTTACAAAAATTTTAGAATCATTTTACCTGGCGTTTCAAATTCATTTATTATATATATTTCTTAAATATATATACTTACGATAAATTAAGTAATTACGTAAGTTCAATCGTTCGAGCTTTACTCGTAACCATCACAAGAATAAGATGAGTCTACGTATTCTAGGCATTTTAATTTTTTTAATAGTAATATTTTATATGAACTATTGCTATTTTGTCATTTTTACGTAAACTTTGTACTTTTTACGTAGTACGCGTATTTGAACCAACGTTATTAGATTTTAAAAACATAAACGCACTCCGTCAAACTTATCACTCAACTAATATACTAATATATAGTATAGGGCAAATGGCACAAAAAGGCATCAAAGTTAGGGTCCATTTCCAATCAAGGTATTCAACTTTTTTTCTTGCATAAAAAGGTTGCCAACAAAAAAATTTAGCGGATTTGGGTTTTTTCATTAACTTCCGTTAACAACTAACCAATAATACTGTTAAGTGTATACATTGAAACATTTAAAAATTTGAAGGGCCAAATTTGAACCTTTTCTTTTTTTGCCATTTGAAGGCGTACGCCTCTTTTCTTTCTTCTTTTCCGGCGGTCCCCACAACCCTACGTACAGAACTTGTATCCCAACTCCTTAAACACAACTAAACACTTTGGTCAACAAAAAACGAAACACACAACACATGTTTTAGTTCACGTTCTTCTTCTTCTCCATATTCACCTTTTTCATTAAAAACACATCAAACCCCATCTGGGTTCTTCTCAATCCTCATAAAGATTCATATTTTATAAAAAAGATTCAATCTTTAACATCTTTTCTTGATCTTGAAAAATGGGTTCTTGTTTCAGCAAAAAAAAAAGCCAAAAACCACAATCTAATGGCTTCACATCTTCAAAACAACAAAATTATCAAAAACCAACTTCAAATTATGTCCAAGAAACCCATAGCCGCCAGCCGCCGCCACCGCCGGCAAAACAAGCCGCCCCACAGCTACTGTAAAGGGGAAACAAATACAAATGAAAGAAGACAAATTTAAGGGACATAACAATGGTAGATTTCTCTCTCAAAAGCTCTAGCTTCTGTTATTTCTAACCACTTCAAGGGTATTTGGGTTGACAAAAGAAGGGACAATTGGTAAAATCTTGGTTAAAAACCCGTCAATTATGGGTTACAATGTTGAAAAAAGATTACGCCCCACAACCGAATTCTTACTTTCTTTAGGTGTAACAAAACTCGATCTTCAAAAAGTAGCGATTATTTTTGAAGCAGAAGAATGTTTCTTGCAATTTGAGTGAAATGTTGGATTGTAATCATAAGAAGTTTCTTTCTAGGTTTGATTTGGTTGAGAAATATGTTTAAGGTATGTATTTGTTTCATCTTTTTGTAATGTAATATTAGTGATATACAGTTTGATTTAGTTCAGTTGCTTAATTTCTAGTCTGTCCATTTTCATAAGCATCTACAGCCTGTCAAGGTTTGATTTGGGGATAACAGTTAATAAAAAAGAAAAGGTTCAAGTTTGGCCCTTCAAAATTTTAAAATGTTTCAATGTATACACTTAACAATATTATTGGTTAGTTGTTAACGGAAGTTAATGAAAAAACCCAAATCCGCTAAAAATTTTTGTTGGCAACCTTTTTATGCAAGAAAAAAAGTAGAATACCTTGATTGGAAATGAACCTTAACTTTGATGCCTTTTTGTGCCATTTGCCCTATAGTATATTGATAAGTTTTAATATTTTTATAAGTATTATATTTTTATGTTAACCGGTTTTAAGTTTTGTAACTTAAGAGCTTAACATTAGTAATTACCGGGATCAAACTATACCTTCTAATCACTAAATCTATCTATATAATACAAGATAAATACTAAATTTTCACTTTGATTCTTTTATTGCCACGTCTAAAACTTGTCATAATATCTAACTCAATTTTAAATTGTCTTCATTTCTTATTATACTAGAGACTAAAATATCTAAAGGCAACTTATCATTTCCAACAAAATGAATACTCATCTTCTTCTTTTTTTTCTCTTGCTGCCGAACCACAAGCCACCATAAAAACTTTTAATCTTTACTAGTACTTGATCTCTAATTAAAGATTTATTGTTACTTACTTGATCCTTGGTTCAATTCTCTTCAAACAAAGTAGTATTATCGGGTTTTGGAGTATCGCTCGGGTTTATTCGTTCTTGTTCTCATCATTTATCCACTATTATCAAGTAAGTATAAAATTATTTTATACTTTTCATAAGTGTTTTCATATTTATGTTATTTCATCATTTTGCAAGAAAACATGCAAGTTATATGATTATCTATACCACTTTATTTGTTTTAAGTACTATTAATGAATATATATCATCCTATAATTATCTCTTGAAACATATCATTTTTGATGATGTCTAGGAACCCATGACACCCTAAGAAGGTGTATGGTAGGTTTAGAATAGCTTTGGCGTTAGTTTGAAGTGGTTAGAATAAGTATTACGCGAGAAAAATCCATTTCGACAACAATATATAAGGGTCTGATCATTTTTGTTAATTCTGGAAATTTCGACAGTTTGTAAAACTTTTTGGGCTAGATATTCAGAAAATATACTTTAAAACGAAAACGTGGCCGCTTGAATGGGTTAAAACGGACTTATAACGAAGAAGTTATGCTATTTTCAAGTTTAACGACGAAAACTATATTTTCAGAAAATTCAGCATGTTGTCCCAAACTTTTACGAGTCAAAAATGAGTCTTAAGCATTATTAAATGAGTCAATTTATCAAAAATATATTAGTATACTTTAATACGAAGCTAAGGACATATAAAAAAAAACGTAGAAAACGGACTTGTAACGATTAAATTACACGCGTTTAAACAAGGTTGTCGTAACTATTTCATATAAGCATAATTAATATATTTTCTAATAGCCAAAGATATCGGCCGCGAATGACCATGTTGAGGGTCGTTTTTAACATTGATGGAATACTTTTTATAAAATGATGTCTTCTAGTAAAAGTAAGTTTGTCTAGCCTATTTTCAAAACGTCCAACCGTTAGGTCAAACGGAGTTGTAACGAGTAAAATACGGTCACTCAAACTTTGCCGAAAGTTACCCTTAAACAATATTTTTGGTACAAGTATCCTACTTTACCTATGTTTATCTCCATGATCGAGACCTTTATGATAAAAACTTAAAAGCTAAAACTTTGAGATAATGCTACAAGCTTTCCAAAACCGTTGAGTTTGTTTTCTAACACTCGATATTCACTATTTTGCGACTAGCTTTTCGAGGCCATTTAGTCACTTTCATGAATTGTCAAATTATATTATTTTGCGACGAAAAACTATAATTTCTTAATAAATCACTAAATGATTATCGTAGGATATCATTTCAACGTAAGTACTTGTAAAGTATTTTACAACATGACGAGATGTCATTAACATATATTTCGACGATAAACTTTATTTTCAAAAATGCACAAGTGGTATGGATATCATATTAGTTTGCATGCACGACATTGTTTCATGACTTATATTAGAACATATCATTCATAATAGGTCGCGGTTAGAGAGTTGCGTCTCATTTCTGTGCATCCACTTTGTCATCATAACTATTGCAACAGGTGAGTTCCATAGCCCGATTTTCAATTGTTTTGTACTATTTTTGGGGGAGATACATGCTCAACTATTTTCATTTACTTTCATAAGTACTTTAAACATTTAAGGATTACAGTGAGTTTCGTAGCCCCTACTTTTGTATGTTTTGAACTATTTTGGGGGAGATACATGCTTAACTATATTTCACAAGTACTTTAGATTTTTAAGGATAACTTCTATCATGATCACCATCGTTTCAAAACCGAATGTTGCACTATATCAATTGTTCTTGTTTATGTGCTATAGTTCTACGTCGAATAATGTGCTATATCAGTTGACTACTGATACATTGAGTCATGTACTATTGATTATGTGCTATAGTTCTACGTCGAATAATGTGCTATATCAGCTGACTACTGATACATTGAGTCATGTACTATTGATTATGTGCTATGGTTCTACGTGGAGTTAGGTACTATTGTGAATTCATTTGACATCATGGGCTTGAACATAAACTATACATATTTTGGCAATGGGTTGTAAACACACAAGTTGCAAGTTTTGTATGGGCGGAACTTGGAACTGAGTGGATTTACAATGCCTTTGCTGCATGGACATTCTTTTAAGGTTTTTCATGACAACACAAACTCTATGAACTCACTCAACCTTTGTGTTGACACTTTTAGCATGTTTTATCTCAGGTATCTAAGGCATACACTTCATGGCATGCATGTGGATCTATCATAGAGTCGTGGTGACGACGCGTCACACATGAGATTTATACACTTTAAAACATCGTTTGGTTTGTAACAAACTTATTTCCGCACAAGTTGATTTTCATTTGGGACCTATACTTTGTAAACTCTGATTGTTTTAATAAATCAAACGATGTGTTTTCCAAACGACACTTTAGGTCGTTCAATATAACTGTAACTTTGATGCTATGACAGTCCTCCTCAAGGTATTCCATTCCGCTGCAAAACAGATGATTTGGGGGTGTGACATGTTTGCACCTGTTGCCAGAGTTGAGGCCATTCGAATTTTCTTGGCCTATGCATCTTACATGGGGTTCATGGTATATCAAATGGATGTCAAAGGTGCTTTTCTGTATGGTGAAATAGAGGAGGAGGTTTATGTCACTCAACCCAAAGGATTTGAAGACCCAGATCATCCTCATCATGTTTACAAAGTTGTCAAAGCTCTCTATGGACTACATCAGGCACCAAGAGCATGGTATGCTAGGCTTTCATCCTTCCTGCTGAAGCATGGTTATAGAAGAGGTGCCATTGATAAGACACTTTTCCTTAAGAAGAATTCCACAGACATCATACTTGTGCAAGTTTATGTGGATGACATTATTTTGGATCCACCAAAGAAGCTTGGTGCGGGAGTTTGAGGAGGCGATGAAGGAGAGTTTCGGATGAGTGTTATGGGGAGCTTACTTTCTTTTGGGTCTCCAAGTTCGCAGAAACACGATGGTATTTTTATCATCAAGATAAATATGTGAGGACATTTGAAGAAGTTTGGTATGGAAAGTGTCGGGATCGCCACTACACCTTATGAAGCTCCAAAACAAAGAACAACATTGAAGCGAGATCCGGTGTGAATGTTCACTTATACAGATCTTTGATGTATCTAACGACTTCAAGGCCCGATATTACCTTTCTTGTGAGTGTTTGTTCTAGACATCAAGTCACTCCACTTACTTCCCATCTCAATGCGGTCAAAAGATCTTTAAGTACCTAAAAGGCCAACCTCATTTAGGTCTTTGGTACCCAAAGAGTCTCCATTTAAGTTGGAAGCATATAGTGATAGTGACTATCTTGGTGCAACTGGATAGGAGATCCACAACCGGAGGTTGCCAATTCCTTGAAAGAGATTAATTTCTTGGCGGTGCAAGAAACAAACTATTGTGGCTACCTCATCTCTCGACGCAAAGTATGTTCTTCTTTGGAAATTCTTTGTCGACGAGTTCTTTGGATACAAAATCAATTGTTGGATTATGGGTTTAACTTCATGAACACAACAATTTTATTGATAATCAAAGTACCATATGCATTGTTAAAAATCCAGTTTTTCATAGTAGAACTAAGCATATTGAAATCGGGCACCATTTTATAAGAGATGCATATGAAAACATTTGATAAAAGTGGTTAAGATTCAATCGATGATAATGTGGCGATTCTTGACTAAGGCCTTTGATGGACCAAGGTTTCAACACCTTGTGGTCAATATTGGGATGCTTAACCCTTAGCGCAAAGTTTAAGGGAGGCATAGGCCTCGGGAGGCATATGCCTCGGGGAGGATTCATGTTGTAAACTTTGTAAATTATTATTTATATTTTTTGCTAACACTAACCACTAATGTTCTTTTAGTTTGTTTGTCTTGGTTTGGTTTGTGTGTTTCTCTGTATGCATTTGCAGATTGCATATATAAGTTGAAGTTCACCATGGTTGGTCAATTCGAATATGGTCAAGTAAGCTTAAAAGATTGTTTCATCAAGATAAATCTTGAAGTGAGCTAATTATTTCTCTCAAGAGAAATCGAAGTTAAATTGTTCATTCATTCAAGAAAGCAGTTTACGACTTACACTTACAATCAACTTCAAATGATAATACAAGATCATTTCTATACAAGATCTACTAAACCTATTCTAGCTCCTATCATCTACTAGCTCATATCATCTATTCCAAACGCTGGATATGCTTGACCAGTACGACGAAGAAGCTAATGATCAAAATGGGAAGGATGGATTGATGAAAACGAAGATGATGAAGATGAATACAGTAGATGGATGTGTGGTATAATAATCTTCAGTTGTTCCATCTACTCGTTCCACCATAAAGCAATCACTCCATCTTCCTTTTGCCCTTCCCCTTTACGATATGAGATGAAGCACCAAAACATGGCGCAGGAAGAGCTAACACCACCTCTTCTTTGGCACGTGGCCTTGGTTGAGGTTGAGGTGTTGAAGGTTGGGGTGTGATGTTCTCTCCTTGTTGGAGTCATCAGAGTCATCAGAAGACTCACTTGGATCCAATACACTATCATCTTCAGAAGAAGGGAGAAATGGGGATTTCAAAGGTCGAGGGTCATATGGATATGGGAAATACTGGAGTGAATCATCGTTGGATGATGATGATGATAATGGAGAGGAGGTTGGATCAATAACCCCTGGTTTGTTATTCATGGTTATTATTGATTGGAGTGTGTTTGGAGAAATTAGGGTTTGTGAAGATAATTGGGGGTAAATGATGTGAGTTAAGTGTGCATTGGGATTGTTTTATAGACGGATTCAAGGTTTAATGTGATTTAATGTGAGTTGGGTGGCACAGTAAAACACAAAGATATTTACTGAAGCTTCTTGATTATGTGAGTTCTTTCTGCTGATTGACCTCTTTCAGCAGATTGACCATTGTTTTTGCTGAAGTGGTAATTTAAATTGGGTAGAAGTTGCTTTACACGTCAGATTTGGTCAACAACTTATTCCGATATATATGAGCAAAATTGGGAAACTTCTACTAATACCTTATTCGCATATCTTCGCCTCAAATTAACTAATTCCCTCTTCATTCGATTTAAAACACACTTCCAGTTGATTAAATCATAACCCATTATCACGATTTCACATGGCGCTTCAATTTAAGAAAGATCATAACAAAGTTGCTTTTCTGGGAAAAGCTAAGGGTAGTGAACTGTATGAACCAATGGTGGAGTTCTTGAAAAGGTCCAAGATTCATTATGCTTTAACGCATTCTCCTAATGTGATATATGAATCGTTGGTTACACAATTTTGGGCATCTGCTTCAAAACGGAGTGATACAGAGATTGTTGCTATGGTTGACGGAACTGAGTATGTTGTGACAGAGGAGTTGATAAGAAGATAGCTTCGCTTGGACGATGTTAATGGGGTTTATCACTCTAATAATGTGGAGATACTCACTGGGCTAAGAGCTTTTGGATACCAGAGTACGAGGACTGATATATGGTTCAAGAATCAGCTTTGCCCTATGTGGAGGTTTTTGGTACACACATTGCTTCAGTGTATAAGCAATAAATCAGGAGGATGGGATCAATTTTCTACTCAATTGGGATGTGGTATTGTATGTCTTTCTCAGGGGTTAACTTATAACTTTTCTAGGTTTATTTTTGATAATATGGTTGAAAATATTCAAAGGAAAAAGCATAAGTTTTTAATGTACCCTAGGTTTTTGCAAATGATTTTAGACATTACTACCCAGGCCCAAGTCTTTTGTCCCATAGGAGCTTTAACTTCTAAACTATTTGCTTCAATGAAAACTCACTATGAGGGGGAACATCATCCTTTGCTAGCAGCTATGTTGCCTCAAGGCAATGAGGCTGCTGATGAGGATAATGTTGTTGGTGATCCATCTTCTACCAATGTTGCTGCTGATGGTAATCCATCAGTTGCCATGGATGAGGGCCCTTCCAATACTGCTGAAGCAGCACATGTTACTCCTGACCAATCTTCACCTACACCTTTGCCTATACCTAGTCCTAGTCCACCACCTGCTCATGATAATCTTGATGAGTTTGGGCATGAGGTTAATAGACAGCCCACACCTAGTCATGTAAGAGAGTCATTTGTTGAAAGCTCTCCTATCATTGAGCATGTTATTATTTCTCCTGAGAGGTCCAATGATGCTCCCATTACCACTGAGCAATCTGCTGGTGGAGCTGAGGACCCTATTACTCTCACATCTGTATATGTTTTGCTCAACAGGACTGTAAAAGAAGTTGCTGATCTCAAAAAGGAGCTTGCTGAGACTAAATCTACTCTTGGTGGTGAGATTGTGGAGCTGAAGAGTAAGGTTAAGGATTTAGAGGAACAACTTGGGAAGAGTAGCAAAAGGAGATTTTTGGTTTCGTCTGATGAGGAGCAAGAGGATACTCAATTTGAGTCACTTGAAATTTTGGCTGATGTGGCTCAGAAGACTGATGTGTCTTCACCAGTTGTTGCTGAATCTTCAAAGAACAAGAAACCCATTCAGTTTTCTAGAAGAAAGAGAAAACAATATTTGAGTAAGGATTCTTCTGAACCTTCAAAGGTGTCAGATGTTGCAGGTGCTGATGTTCAAATAGAGGATGTTGCCTCTGAACATGGTCAAGCTTCATTTGTTCAAGAACAACTAGTTCCTTCACCTTCAGCAGATCATCCTGAAGTCTTTCTTGCAGGAAGAAGTTTTAACCTAGATCCTAATGTTGATGTCTTTTCTACACCAGTTGAAGATTTGTCTCAACATATTTCTTCTGACGTTCCTATTGTTGATATTCCTTATGATGATTCTGCTAAGGAGTCTGCTGATTCAGGGAAAGGAGTAATGATTGATGAAGAGCTTGGTTCGGATCTTGTGAGTGAACAGGAAAGGCAAGCACAAGATAGGATGTTTGTTGAGTATGAAAATATGCAGAAGAGTCGTGCATTGGCTCAAACACTTACAGCTCAATTTACTACCAATTTGCCTCCTGAGAGACAAAGAGAACTTGATGAACTATCTACTCAGATTCCTGATGAGCAATGGGATGTTTATACTCATCAAGCTGCATCCAATCCTACTCTTGCACAAAGAATTTTAGGAGCAGACTTTGATAGTGCAACATTTGCTGAACAAATGGTAGCTCTTGGACAACAACGGAAGCAAGTTGCAGCTGCACAAAGAAAACCCATTGCTGCACAGAAAGCTAAAGCAAAGAGGGAAAGACCACAAACAGCAACTCAAAAGAAAGCTTATATGAGAATGGTGGTGTATAATCAAAGTAGTGTTATCTATCAGAAAGGTTTAACAAAGAAGCAAGTTTGGGCTTTAGATGATTCTGAGTTGATTAACATGTATCATAGGGTTATGAAGTATATTACACCATCTTCTAATTTGAAAAGGAGTGCTGGTGCTTTGGATGCTTCTGAAGCAAAAAGACCGAAGCAAGTTGAGATTGTAGATAATTTTGATGATGTTACACCCAAGATGAGTTCTCCTGTTGTTACTACTGAAGCATCCACTGAGGCTATCCATTCAGCTGAAAGGGTTCAATCTGCTGACTCTCATATTGTTTCTTCTGAATCATTGCCTTGTGTTGCACCTGTTGATATAGAAGGAGAAGAATTGGGTAAGAAAGCTGAACAAGAAGCTGCTAAAGCTAAGAAGGCTAGAGAATTACTTGAAAGAATGTATGCCTTACGTGGTGTTGTTCCAATTAAGTCTACTTTTACTTCTTCCACTCATGCTCAAGATGTCCCTGCTGAATCTAAGGATGTACCATCTTCTGTATCTATGGGGATTTATATACCTGGTAGGAGGAAGAAAAGGATGTCTAAAAGAAGACACATTTCTCTAAGGAGATATGTGAGAAGCGCTGAAACACATACATCTAGGGTTAAGAAATCTCGCAGAAGTATTCCTTTGGATCTAAAGGCTGTTGAGTTAACTTTTATTCGAGAAGGACCTGTTGATGTTTTTCCTGAGGGATCTCATGATGTATTGACTAATTGGACTTTGACTGATGGGCATCTTAACACTATTTTTCGGCTGGATAATTCTACTATGCAGTTCAACTTCTTGAAGGAAATCTTTCATTTGGTGGATAGACAAGATTTGAATACTCTGTATGGACTTGTCACTAAGCATTATGCTACTCATTCACCACAGTGGTTCGGTTTATATTTGGGTGATCTTCAAGTTCATTTGATTCTCAATCTCCGGATGGTAAAGGGTCTTCTATTTGGAAGAATTCACATAAGTGGAAGGTTGAAACTTGGAGATTTTATCCTATGCCATGTGTGCATGTGGTGGAGACAAAGTGTGGTATGATTGTGTGCATGTTCTCGATAAGATTTATCCTTTGTCCGTGTCCTTGATGAGAGAATGCTTAGGCGAAGTTGGAAGTTCCTTCCGATCCGGTTGGAATGATAAGCTTCATGTTGAACAATGTGTTGGATTGATTAAGACTCGACTTTTGCAACATCAAGCATCATCTTGATTATGGTATCCTGTATATTTTGTTATATTTGATTTTAGATTAAAAAAAATAATAATAATAAAAAAAAAAAAAAAAAAAAAAAAAAAAACTATGTATATTCTTGAGTTTTTCTAACTTTTCTTGCGGTGTTTGTTGTACATTGTTGATGGTTATCGACTCACCACCGTGCCTTGTGTACATCAAAGAGTTGGCTAGTCCAAAGGGTACAACTTTGGTAAAGACACATCAAATATGTTGATAGTTGTAATGGTTTGCTCAAAATCATAGGGTTTGCAACCACCCATGCTTAATTGCTGAGGGTTGTATGGTCATCAATTCACCATGGTTTATTCCTTTTGGAATCCAAGAATTGGCTAGCCCACATGTATATGGCTTGTGGTAAAGCGGTGGAATACCATATTTGGTAATCGGTTCACCAATCCTAAGAATTGGCTAGTCACGAGCAAACGGCTACGGTAACGACATATCAAATCCGTTCATGGTTGCTGATTTGCTAATAAATCAGATGGTTATCAGTGTACCATGGTTTTCGAACTTAAACGTTTGGCTACTCCAGTAATGATGGTTGTTGGTAAAGAGACATCAAATCCATTATTTTCAATGATTCACCTCTCACAGGAGTTAACACACCTCGATGTGATGAGAATAGTATGAAACTAATATGTTTTGTTGTACCTGTTGTCATTTGTTGCTGCAAAGATCTGGAGTTTCAAAGTTTTGTCATCATCGAGGTGTTCTTGTTTTGATTCTTTGCTGCTGATGTTCGCGTACAATCCTCAAGTTCTGAAGTGCTAAAGATCTATCAAGAAACTGGAACTTAACCTAGTCAAATTCCAGTTTAGGGGAGGATTGTTGAGAATTATTCAAAGTATGAATTTCACTGAACATAATGAAGGAATCAAGCACATGGATTCTCTTTGAAGAAGAGTTTCATCAAGTAGTGAAACCGTATAGATGGTTTCATGAGATAGTTATTCGCGTATTCTATAGTTAGTTAGGATATGCATGAGCTTTATTAGGAAGTTATAATGTATATCTTATTTAGTTTTATGTTTATAAGTTTCTTGGGAAATGGGTTAGGGTTCCTTGTCTATAAAAGGAACACAATAGTATGAGTTATGTACGAATTGGAAAAATAAAGTTTTAGTTAACTTAAAGATCCATAGAGGATCAAAGTGTTCTTAGTTATTTGTTATTACTTGTGTTTAAATTCCGCTACAGAATACAAGTTATAGAGACTGTCTTTTAGTGTGCTTGTGATTACATAAGTATAACTAACGATCTACGAGTGCTCATAAGATCTATCAAGGTCTACGTTTCAACATACATAAAACTACAAAACATTTTTTTTGTTCTCACCTATTTTTCTTTGAAATACCCGTGATCCATTTCCGCACTCATTTCCTTTCGGGTAAATGCCACTAACTAAAATGATCCATTTTTAATACGTTTGTATATGTTTTTGTACGTTTTCGTCCGTTTTTATACGTTTCGTCTGTTTCATTACGGTTTTAAACGTTTTCATCCGTTTTCATACGTTTTTATACCTTCTCGTCCATTTTTATACTTTTTCGTTCGTTTTCTTCAATTTTTATACATTTTCTAACGTTATTATACGTATTTGTTTGTTTTTATACGTTTGCATCCGTTTTTATACGTTTTCATTTGTTTTTACACATTTTATAACGTTTTTATACGTTTTTGTTAGTTTTTATACGTTTGCATCCGTTTTTATACGTTTTCGTTCGTTTTTATACATTTTCATCCATTTTTATGCAGTTTTATACGTTTTAGTCCGTTATTATATGGTTTTATACGTTTTCATACGTTTTATTCGTTCGTCATTTTTAATGCGTTTTCGTACGTTTTCGTTCGTTTTTATATGTTTTTGTCCGTTTTTATACGTTTTCGAATGCTTTATACGTTTTCGTCCATTTTTATGTTTTTATACTTTTTCGTCCGTCCATTTTTATACGTTTAATCCGTTTTTATATGTTTTCATATGTTTTATATGTTTTGTCCGTCTTTATATGTTTTTATACGTTTTCGTCTGTTTTTATACGTTTTCGTCCGTTTTAATGCGTTTTCGTCCCTATGTCCCTTTTTAATTTATTTAAAAAAAACAAGAACTAACGGTGAAAAAAAATATTAACGGAGGGACTAACAATGTAAATATTGTATTAACACTTAACAGACAAAACTAACGGCCATCAAAATAGAGACTAAAAGGGTGGAAGGTTTCAAAAATAGCTATGACTGGTGTAATAAAAACGACTTAGGGACTAAACCTGTTATTTGGGGTATACCACAGTCCATAGGGACCAAACGTGTAATTTTTTCAAGTTAATATATGTGGAGTATGCTTCTTGGTTCATTCAATATTGGGGTTTATTAACGTATTACTCTATAAAATTTCATGCCTCCTTTCTCATCATTCTCTATCTCAGTTGTTCAACTTCAGGGAGTCATCTCTATATTTAACAACTCAATTTTAAAGTTAAATTGATTCATTTTTTTTTTATTCTTTCCATTTTGATATTTGATTATTATCTAGCACATAGATTTTTCTGGGAAATAAATTAGAATATGTTCCCAGGAATTTTTGTGCTAACATATTTTTTTGGTGATCATCTTTTCTTCTTAAGTGTCCTCCTATTAAAGTGAGTTGTATTTCGATGTAATGTCTTGACAACTTAGCATTATCAAACATAGTATTGGTGATTAACTATCTACAATATCATCCCAATAATTTATCAGATTTACTAGTGTGTCCTTTTCTTTTCATTATTTTGTTTCTCTTGGCATGGAGAATAATTAGATTGGACATTGTGGTTAAATAGTTGTATATTTTGATGAATGAGTGTTTTTAATAGTATATTAATTGTATGTGTTGAATAACATTTTTTAGTTTTATTTCTGCTTTAAATACTTGTAAATTATGTTTATTAATTGTATTTACTTAAAAAATTATTTTTGATAGTCTTAAAAATTAATATGAGAGAGGAGCATAGTCAAATTCACGGTGTTAGAAATTTGGACCAAACGCGTAATGGATGTTTCATTTTGGACCAAACCCGGTACTTTTACACAAATTGTACTGAAAATAAGATACACGGCAAGCCACAAGAACAAAAGACGTAGTTAACTCCAAAAAAGAGCAAGACTGAAACGATGATAAAAAAGAGTTCGAGTTCCTATAATACGAAACTTTGTCATAATTTTCCTTGTCAAACAATTTAAACATAGAAATGCAATTCTACCTTTGCCCGAACACATATAGTCATAGAATCCAGCCCAAAATACCTTCGAATAAATTATAATCTAACCCAATTTGCCAAATGGGCTATCTAGAAAACCGACCCAAAACCTAAAAACCCTAATTTGACAACCTATTATATAAACTCAAAACCTACTACAACCATCAATCGCAGCTTTCACCTTCTTTCTCTCCTGCTTGGTTTTTCATATTAGTTTTATCATTTGTTATTTGTTATCATATGGTTTCCAAAGTAAGTTTTTTAAAATGAGTAAAAAAGATCGCGGTGATGACTCGGAAATTCAAGCTCAACAGACCGGAATGCAGTCTTTTCTCTTTTTTTGAGATCTGTTTGCGTGTCGACAACCCCGCTGAACTGAGCGATCTTTTTGTTTATATCTATTTATTTAGCCTTTTTACTTGGCATGATTTTTGGGTTTAGCAGCTCTTGAAAAGTTTGTGATATCTTTAAGATTTGCAAATAGTTTGAGGGTCTTTCAAAGTTCAAGAGCATTTAAACCAGGAATCTAGCTATTTTAAATAACAAATATTTTTAAATAAATTGATTTGTTAAAGTAAAAAATGAAGGATGGTGTTACAATGAGGATTCAAAGCTCCCTCTTCTTATATAAAAAAGTTGAGGAAAACCTGCTGGCAGAATCGAACCAAAATTTATATTTCTTGCCTTTTGAGTCGCCTCATTCATTAATTATAAAAAGGGTTTTTCTAACATGGGACCTGAGCACATGTTAAGCAGACAAAAAGGATGGCGGTTTATAAGGATTTTTCTAACATATGCCCTGGGGCACATGTTAAAGCACACAAAAAAGACGGCGGGACTCACAAAAAAGGACGTCCGGACCCACAAAAATACACTCTTCAAATAAAATATGTAACTGTTTTCAATATACACATTATAACTTCTTTTCATTATTTCCTCAGTGTAACCAAATTTTAGTAAGTTGTTTAACTTATTTTTTGAATACTTAAATCAATCGATAAAAAAATAGTTATTAAGTAGTTTTGGTTGTTATTTTTAATATGTGCAGCTTGATTTATTTGATGTTGGTTATCCGATCTAATTGTTTCAAGTTATGTGTACCAACATCTATTTTGTTGATCTAAATCTGGTTTGCTTTTCACATTTTGTTTGGCAATTGTTTTTGGTATTTGAAAATTTGTTTTTACATTTACAATTAAAAGAATTTGGTTTATGTTGAGGAAATTTGAAATTTTGAAATATGCTCGTATTGGATATGTTTATTTTAAAAGGATTTGCAGTGGTGATATTGATAATTTGCTTAAAAATAGTTGGAGAAAAGAAAAGAGGAGGTTCTTTTGATGAGTTGACAGATTTTGTGGGAAGTGTTTTAGATGATAGACATCCATTGTAGACTCGTCGTTTTGTTGGTCTTATTAAACTTTGCTTATTTTGAAAAAGGATAATTCTATATTTTTTAAATTTAAATATAAAAAGTCTATATTTACTCAAGACACCTGTTTTTAATGCATGTGTACAAATGCTTTTAAAGCATGCGTCGGAGAAATATAAAGTTTAAATTGAGTATATATTGCCCTTTTTAAAAATATTCAAAACAAGACTTTTACCCTTAGTACACGATCAAATCTTGATTTTTATGACAAAATCATTTCATTAGCATTTGAGCCATAAAAAATCCAATCTTTATCATTTAAAAACCAAATTTGTTCAAACAAAATATATCATATCATGTCTAAAGTTTGAGAAAACGTTTAAAATTTAAAACCAAAACTAGGAGGTGTTCAACATCCAGGAGAAGAACATTTGTTTGATAATATTTGTTCTCATAACGGATATGAACAATATCGTTTTTCATTCAAATCCCGAACACTTCCGTATGCAAGCGCCCTGCAACGAAGTGCGGGTTTAAATCCTCGTAACAAAACATATAACATGTCTATAAAATAAAATACAACCATCTTATATATATAAGATTTAAAGCAATTCTTTTATCAACCTTAAAAGTTTAAGTTAATTTTTTTTAAAATAAAGTTTTGTGAAAATATAAAAGTATTTCTGTAGCGTTAAAAGTTTTGAGATTTAATTAAAGAATTTGTTTAGGCAAGTCGACACTTTGAGGTACCAAGGCCTCGCACCATTGGTAGAACCTACTCTTGAGAAACCTGTCAACCAAGAACCCAAACCTAATCTAGAGGAGGAGTACAAGGAACTCCATCAAGAAAAACCGGTTCTTGAAGTCTTAGCTCATGCACCTTATTATAATGCTTTAAAAGAAAAATATGAGCTAGAACTTAGACTTGGAAAACATGGGTCCGCTTTTGTGCAAAATAATCTACCTAAGAAGTTAGACGATCCCGGACTATTCACTCTTCCGTGTAGGCTTGGAACTTCCAAACCTCTCGATGCTCTAGCCGATTTAGGATCATGCATCAATCTTATTCCGTTGTCCCTCCATAGAAGCCTTAACTTAGGAAAGATAGAACCAACGGAAACCATCTTAGGTCTAGCGGACGGTAGTATTGCATATCCGGTAGGGATAATAAAAGACATGGTAGTACACGTAGGAGAATTGACTCTCTTGGCGGATTTCCATGTGCTAGACATGAATAAGGACCCGACATGCCCATTGCTTGTAGAAAAAGGATTCTTAGCTACCGCTAGTGCCATCGTTGATTGTAAGATGTCCAAAATAGTGGCAGGAGAAGGGAGTGCTAGGTCAATTTACGATGTCAAAAAGCATACTTACTACAAAGAAGAAGAAATCCCCCATGAGATTAGGTTGGATAGAGCGCCATCTAGATACGGACCTTGGATTGATAAGAACTTCATAGGTCCCCAACGACCTTTTACCTAGATGAAGCCTTTGCTAGTAAAGCAACTTTCCATGAAAAAGAAATGGCTAGGGACATGGAAGTGAACCCGCTCGAGGACGCCTTAGTATTTAGGAAGATGACCGAGTTCCTAGGAAGCTTGCCGTCAACCTTGTCATGAATAAGTGGAAAGTTGAGAGCGATAAGCCTAAACATAAGTGGGATTGGGATAGACCGCCTAGTGATGGTAATGGAGAGTGGCACATTAGGATAACGATCTATGACCCGATGGAGAGAAATTTGAAAAGGCATATCGAACCAAACGTACTACTAGGAACTTAAATGATAAGTTTGATCCTTGTGACATTCTAGAGGATAGGCTTACTTATATCGGTACGTAGGGGCACGACTTCGAGTCTAGCTACAAGACTCATAAATAAAGAAAAGCGCTTCGTGGGAGGCAACCCATGCTTAATTGTTTGCTTGTTTGTGTCGTGCATCTTTTATTTATTGTTTATTCTCATGTTTAAATTTGTAAAAACGCTTTATTTTGTCTTTAACCTCGTCTTAGTTACATATAAATGTATTTTACATAAGGGATAAGTGTAGGGAGGATTACACAAGTTTTCAAAAGAAACGTAAACATGAGAATTACAATTAATTAAAAGATATACATGTGTGTTTGTTCGAGTCAAATGCTTGTATCAAGTCATAATGGATGTTTTGCAGGAAAATTTTCCAGATTCTAAAGATAAAAATTTTTCCGTAAAATCGCAGACCGCTTTATGTCGGGATAACCGTGGCGTCAGATCGCAACCGACGGCGCCGAAGGAGCGAAACAATCGATTACTTTTTCTCGTTTTTGAGCTACTTATAAATTTTTGGAATTTTTCGGTCTTAACTTTCCATAAAATCTGTAAACATCCATTCCACAAGCATTATATCCTAGTTTAGTAGAGTCTTATATATATTGTTACCGCCGATTTTACGCGAAGGTTTCGTTGGTTTTCTTCAAGTGTGCAGGTTTAATTTACCAAGAAGAAGATACATAAGATGAGAAGGAGCTTTTCACGCAAACTTTCTTCTTGAAGAAAGATGTAACCACCACTTTACACGGATCCTACCGAGCTAATCAGGGGAGTATTAGTTTCTTTCGTCTTTTATTACCTTCCGTTATCATAACTTTGATATTTCGGGAACATTGGGGACAATGTTCGGTTTAAGTGTAGGGAGGGAAAATAAACGGAACTTTGAAACTATGCTTATCCTTGACTACTTGCTTTGTCCAATTGCATTTGTGTAATAAACCATGAGAAATATCGGTTAGGGTAATTTTGGCACCAAATTTAAAATTTTTCATGACATGTAGGAGTGGACCATTAGTCTTAATAAAGCGTCTTATGGATAGAAAATTATATGACTAGCACAAAAACCCTTTACCACTTAAATTCCACCCAAAATGTGAGGATCACCCTTAGATTTGTAGGAAATAAAGCATTCATCTTTAATGCTTAGTGTGTGAACCGGTAATATAATAGATTCTAGAACTTGTTTTGTGATGCATCCCGAGATCGCTAGTAAGACTACACTTGTGTAGTTAGGAATAACTAAATGATAAGAGGCAATAGGATTACCTTTGTTTGATACCCGTAATATAATTACTTCTTCCACATCGGTTGAGTAATTCCTCACACCTTTGCGTTGTACTCATCTTTAGTACACGATACCCTAGTTAACCCCTCGAGCCTATCCTTTTCGCCTATCTTTTGTTAAATCTTAAATGTTCTACCTTTTTCAACCGATTTGTTTGTATAATGGTGTTTAGCGACCACTAAAATTATTTGGTTGCGGTTATAGTTGCCTATGATGTTTTTCCTATGTCGCTTTTGTTTGTTCCAACGATTTTTGTCAATTTTGTTAGATCTGCGAGTTTGAGGCCATTGATATTGTTCGAGGCCGATGAAGTTTCGATATTATTTTGAGGTAGTTTTATTAGGTAAATGATGCTTTGTGAGGCTATATCTTGAGGTTTACTATATTTTCAAACTTTTTTTTGTTTTATTTATTTAAATCTACAATATTTAGATTCTATGTTGAGTCTAACTTTCATATTTGTGCCCAGGGATGTGTTTCTTAAAAAAAGATAAAGAGGTTGTGAAGATAAATATTCATAAATATGTTGAATTTATGCAGTCGTAAAGATTTGTATCCATTGTTGGTGTTTTAGCATGGCACAGTAGTACATGCCTTAATTTTTTACACTTTGTATTTTTTTCTTTCTGAAAGATTAATGTTATTTGTATTTATTTTGTTTTCCAAGATTACTTCAAGCAATAAAGCTTTATCCATATCCTAAGAAGCTTAAAGTAGTATTCATAAAAGGTTTAATTGGAACAAACGTAGAGAGTTTGTTTTTTCACTTGATGCAAATGAGGGAGTTTTTACGTGATTAAATGTAGGGAATTAATATAAAAATTGAATCTTGCTAAAATCGGTTATGCTGAATATAACAACAGATTATCAAAGCTCAAAAGTGTATCGGTAATTAAGAATTGTCAATGTGTTTGAATAGTTGTATTGATATTTATGCAACTAGAACAAGAGTGAACCTTCTACTATACAAGGAACGAGTCTAATTATACGTTTGTTTTAATAAAATTGGTGTTAGGATGCACACTTTTGGTATTGTATATTGTGCGATAAAGTTATTATGTTTCTACGTGTGTAAAGTTAATATCACGAGAAACATATAGTCGATTAATATTATTCACCAAAAATTTTGATTAACAGCACCATGCCACATGATCTTGCACTCTCGCTAGTTAATTTATAATACTCTTCCTTGGATATTCATCGTTCATTACACGCCATAAGCCCATATTAATTTATAATACTTCTCCTTGGTCCACATGGAGGAGTAATTGGCCCAAAAAATGTCTCCTTGAATTCTTTCCAAAAATAAAGGAGATTCATTTTCAAGCTTATTGATTGAGGGCATAGTTATTATTTTTCGAAAAGAGCATGCTCCACATGATAAATCTTTTGATAAAAGGATCTTAAGGTCCTTTAGTGGATGCCCATTTGAGCTCTCAATTATTCTCCTCATCATTATATCACCCGGATGACCCAATCGATCATGCCAAAGGGTAAATATTTTTGGATCTACACCTTTTCGGGTAGAAACCATATTTATTTCTGTCTGATTTATGTATGTAACATAAAATCTAGAAGACAGACCTTTCATTCTTTTCATTATGGACTTTTGTCCATTTTTAATGAATATAATTTGGAGATACTCAATATTATTTTCAGTCATGGTTTCAAGATGATAACCATTGCATCTTATATCTTTAAAACTTAGTAGATTTCTCCTGGATCTACTAGAATATAACGCATCATTTATTATTAACTTTGTACATTTAGGTTACAAAATGCAGGCTTTGCCAGAGCCTTCAATCAAGCTGCTAGTAGCACAAATTGTGTTGACATTCGCATTTGCTATATAAAATTCATAAAAGTATTTTCTATGTTTCAAAATAGTATTTGTTGTTCCACTATCTACTAGACACTCGTCTTCACCGTTTTCCAAAATGCTTTTCATATCCTTGAACATAAAAATAAATAAATAAATAAATAAGCATTTCAAAGTAAAAGAAAACTTTAAGGAAAAAAATAAATACTTCATTAATTAAATTTCAAATAAATAAATAAATAAGCATTTCAAAGTAAAAGAAAACTTTAAGGAAAAAATAAATACTTCATTAATTAAAATTCAAAACATGAGTAACAATGGTAGAACAAACCTAGCTTATTCAACACAAAATTTAAAAGTAAACACTTATTGCGGAAAAATAAAAATGCAACTAGATAGCTAGTTATTATTTCCATCGTTGGAAAATGAAGCAACAACATCTTCGACATCATCAAAGAAATCTGAGGAGTCGAAGCGCACATTAGCATTTGGCTCATAATCATTGAAATTATCAATGAAATTTGTTTTATTGTCATCATTGAAATTGTCAATGAAATTTGTTTCAATCTCTTTTCCTTTCTTTTTGATTGATGCTTGATAAAGGTCAGGCTGGTTCAAGTAAGGGGATTCAATCCCTTACTTTTCACTGCCACGTCATCTTTCTCTCTCCAGCGACCTTCAGGCGATTGGATGCCCCAATAAGGGCGACCAAGATCTTTAAAAAAAAAATAAAAAAAATTAACACAAAATAAAATTTCATTAATAATTAAAACGTTACATAATAATTCAAATAAAATTAAAACATTACGACAATACAACGAATAAACTATTTTTGATTATGACGATGCCAAATGTCTTCCACCAAATCGGCTTTGAGGCTAAGATGAGTTGTTTTGTTGCATATCTCCCTGGTAATTTCCAACGCCATGCGTTCTTATGGGATCATAAGAACGGTCTTTTCTCATTGGAAAGAATACGGAGATATCGCCCGCTCTTCGTCTCCGAATTATCATATTATGTAATATGATGCATGTGTACACTATATGCGATAGACGCTCTTTGTCAAACCCTTTAGCGGATGTTTAATCATTAGCCACTTCTTCTTTAGTACACCAAAAGCATGTTCCACATCTTTTCTTGCCGCGTGCATCGTCTTATACAATATTCGTTTGTGATCATTCGTCCTCGGATTTTTAATGGACTTCATAATAACCGAGTATTCGGATATATCCCATCGCAAGATAATATCCGCGTTTATAAGGCACGCCGTTAGCAACGAATTCCACATCCGGTGCTCTCCCGCTTTGAGATCATTGAAAGAGGGATGCACATAAAACATTTACGCCGTTATTCATCCCGCGACACCAAAGAATGCATGCCAAATCCATAAATCTTGGGACGCGATCGCTTCCAATAAAATGAAAGGATTTTGCCCGTGATCACCCCTACAAAATTGAGCTTTTAAAGCATGCGGGCAATTCTCCCATGGCCAACTGCGCAATCGATGCTTCCTATCATCCCGGGAACCCATGACTTTCGTGGTGATGAGCATAGTGTTTGTCAATGTCACTAACCGTCGGCTTCAGAAATACTCGCACCATATAACTCCATTATGGCCTCACAAAATTTTTCGAGAGACTCACGAATTGTCGACGCACCCATTTGCACGTATTCGTCTAGAGCATCGGCATTGACTCAGATGCGATTCGACGGATTGACGAAGTACACTTCATCAATGGAGAAATACCAAATACGCCTGCACAACTAGGAGTTTGTTGGAAATAAGGTGAATGATCGGTTATATCTCGGACAATTCGTGTGAATAGTCATCGGCTCATTCGGAAACGATCATGGAATGCTATATCGCCGTATCTTGGGGTCTCGCTGAAGTAAGCATCCACTAAACGGTTATGAGCACCCAAACGATCCCTACTAACAGTGTTTCGTGAGAGTTTAGTTTGTGACGCTTGAAAAGCCTCCCAACACTCTTCCGCAAACATCATAAACTCGGTACTAACTTCATTTTCATCATCCGATGACGAATCGGCAATGAATAGCTCGTAAGAATTAAAACTCATAGTGTGGAAAGAATATAGAGAATGTGTGAAATGAGATTTGTGAATTTAGTGTGTAAATATGTTGTGTATTTATAGGGTAGTGTTTTTTTATTTATTTTTTATTTTTTTTGTATGCAACGGATACATTTTTGTTTGAAAGTGTGAATATAAACTCAATCGTGGGGGGGATTGAGTTGGGAGTGATTTTGGCCGATCGATTGCCTCCACAATAGGAGGATCGATTGGTGATCGATCTCCTTTGTCGATCGAGACACTCTTTTGGAACAGCCTCAACAAAGTGTTTGGAGGTACGACACTGTTTCGCCTAATGAGTGTTCATGCTACACCTGTGGCAAGCATTTCCAGAATTCTTAGGAGCTTGATGTTGTATCTTTTTGCCTTTATCATTTTTTCTTAAAATCATATGGCTTGGGATTGTAACCATTACGGTGCCAAACATGATTTCGACCACGTCCACGGCCTCGGCCTTGTTCATTACCACGGTTGTTACCGCGTTCACGACCACGTCCCCACACTTTTGATGTTGCATTCACTTCAGGAAACGCAGTGGAACCAATGGGGCGTGCTTGATGATTTTTCATCAAAAGCTCATTATTTTGTTCAGCAACAAGAAGAACGGATATTAGTTCATGGTATTTTTTGAAACCACGTTCTCTATATTGTTGCTGTAAAAGCATATTTGAAGCATGGAAAGTAGAGAAAGTTTTCTCTAGCATGTCTTCATCAGTAATTTTTTCACCACACAATTTTAGTTTAGATGTGATACTAAACATTGCGGAATTGTACTCGCTTACACTTTTAAATTTTTGCAACCTGAGGTGCATCCAATCATAGCGAGCTTTTGGAAGAATGACTTGCTTTTGATGATCAAATTTTAAACTTTGCCATAATTCTAACGGGTTTTTCACCGTTAAATATTCCTTTTTAAGGTCCTCATGAAGATGAAGACAGAGAAATATCATGGCTTTGGCACGCTCTTGTGCAGAGGCCGTATTTCCAGTTTTGATTGTTTCTCCCAAATCTTTTGCAGTTAAATGGATCTCAGCATCAAGAGTCCAAAGGAGATAGTCTTTTCCAAAGATGTCAAGAACAACAAAATCAATATTTGAAAGCTTTGAGTTTGACATTATAACTACATAAAAAAACAAGTATATTATTTAACAAAATGTCTTTTTTTTTCCAAATATGATAAACATCGTTTATATATATATATAGATGCAACAAGAAGAAAAAAAAATTAACAACAATAAAACATGAGGCTATAACAATAAAATAAATTATGTTATTTATTTATTTTTTTCAAACATAACATAAAGTTATGCTATTGATTCTATTAACTGAATCATATTAGAACACGAGGTTCTAACTTTTTTTTTTACATAATAACATAAGGTTATGATATTGATCCTTATGAAAAGATTATATTAGAACATGAGGTTCTATTTTTTTTTACTTCATAACATGTGGTTATGATATTGATCTTTATAAAAATATCATATTAGAACTTGAGATTCTAATTGTATATTTTTTTTTTCAAACAACAACATAAGATTGTGTTATTTTGTTTCTCTTTTTTGCAGTCACAATAGAACATTTATTATTCTTGTAAATTACAATAGAGTTTGATAATAGTAAAGTCATAACTCATCTATTATTCAACAATGAAAACAAACATGATAAAGATCCTCTAATGTTCATTTGAACATTAGAGGTAATGTTGTGTTTTAAGTGATTGTACATAGTTATTATTGCAAAACATTTGTTTTATTTTAATTCAAATGTACAATCACTTAAAACATAACACCACCTCTAATGTTCAAATTAAACTAGTCACAATAAACAAAAAACATCATTAGTTATATAAGAGCCACGTACAGCCATTCTATTATGATTAAAAAAATGGTTTTTTTTTCTTTTTCTTTCGAAGATGTTTTTTTTTTCTCGAAGGATGAGAAATAACAAGCCTTACCATATTTGTTTAACCTTTTAGTAAATTAACATTGAGCCACAATGGATATCACTTAATAAAACATGAATCAATGCAAGAACGAACAATTATTGTTTGGATTTGAAAAGTAACGTGTTATGTGATAATCAATGCAAAAAAATAAATAAACACACCGAACTGTCTATGCTAACCTTTTACCTTTTTTTTTATTTGGAGCAAATTTCGTGCTGATAACGTATTGTAAAAATAATGAACAAGTGAAAGTTGTAGGAGAAGAGATAACTGTTATTGATTAATGAATACCAAGAGGTTACAAGAAGATGCATTTATAAGACTAATAGTCTAAACCTTAACTTGTTCCTAAAGATTAGATGAATAGACATAAAACCCATAAGCCCATATTAATTAATAATATGTTGGTTTTAAGTTAATTATTTAAAATGTACTCTTAACATAGTCTCTAAAGTTATTTGTTTATAGGAAAAAAAAGCAAAGAAAAAAACCAAAAAAAGATTAGCTATAAAGACTATAATACAGTTTTAAGTTTTTAACAATATAAACAAGAGATATTTTGCAAAGCAAAATATTCTTTCCAAGATGCATCTATCAAATAGAGTGGAAGAACTGATATATGTGTCCTACAGGACCATGGGTAGGCCCAAAACAGTTGAGGTTCTATTTGACCCATCGAATAGTTGCCTCCATGGTTGAAATTCTATTAGGCACAATTGATGCTTGTTGATATTTCTCTTGGGCAAAAAACACATTCACCAAAATATATCAATGTTTAGACTTGAATTCCTAACTGCCCATATATGAGCTACATTTGATTCCGGCAGGCCTAAGAGATAACTATATAAGTATCCTAACTTTGATTAGCTTAGGATTTCCAACAAGATATACAACACAATAGATATAAATTATCATAGACCCTAGAAAAATACAACACAATTCAATCAAAAGTTCTCTGGATAAATTATGATCAGCACATGCTTTCAACAAGACATCTACGAAATATTGTTTTAGGTTTTAGATGTTATTTCAGTGCATCCCAACCAAAAATTGTGAAATTGCATACCTTGATCGTTAGAGCAGTGATCGAGAGAACCTCAATATAAGGGTGTGCTTGGAGCACTGACCATTTAGGAGTTGTTTTACACATTATGATTACAACTATAAATACGTCACCCAACGTTTGTTATAGAGAAAAACAGCCACTCCTCACTGTTTAGACACAAAATGTTAATACAATGAGTTAATACCACAAAATGTTTAGACACAAGTTTTAGGTCCCCCAATCATTTTGCTTATCGTAAATCACGGGTCCGTCATTTGCGCAATGTATCCTTCTGTGCACATGACTGTTGGGACACACCCATCAAGTGTTGAAGTTCGGGACATTGTTCTAATGGAGTGCAAGAGCCTTGCCCAATATCTATCCCCATGTGGGTGACTCTACTTGGCCACATGCTTTCTTCCATTTCTCAAACATCTTGTATAGTCTAGTAGGCCAACTCAAGCCATTTCCATCCTGCATGAAGTACACTAACTCTTGCAAAGATTCCTTTTTAGGACCCATTCCACATCATCTATCACATATTAACAATAAGTCATAGTGATCTTGAGGTGCATATGTGCCAAAGTTTACTTGGGTAAATCTTGATACAATGATACATGATTGGTGGAATTACCCATAAAGCATGATGGTTTGAATCACCCATAAATCTTGCATTATCTCCAGTAACGCCAAAAGTTAGCCTGAATGGAACTTAACATGAGAGCATCAATGTTTGATGGAATTAACCCAAAGGCGTCATGATTTGATGTTCATACATGACAATGTGGCCCATTGCATGCATCGTTATTAACATTAAAAGTTAATCATGATGGAATTAAACACCAGGGCATCATGATTTGATGTTCATATATAGCAATGTTGCCCATGCCATGTATTTTGTGTAGGACAAAAGTCAGTTTTAATGGATCTAACTAATTAGGTCATGATTTGAAGACCATATATGACAATATTGCCCATACCATGTATCTTTGCTTAGAAAAATAGTTTTTATTAATGTGATAAGCTATAAAGTCCATAAACCTCGATGAATCATGATTAGATGTTCATATCTAACAATGTCTCCGGTAACATGCATTTTTTATAACACCAAAGTTAGTAGTTACCCTTGATGGAATTAACCATCAGGTGTCATTATATGTTGATATACAAAATACAGAGCTAACATGTTGTTTTAGTAACACCAAAAGTCAGTCTTGATGGACTCAACCACGAGGGAAAATAAATATGTTCGCATGTGAGATTTACCTTAAGTAAATTTTATCACGATAAATGTTAGCTAGTCTTGATGTAGTCGAGTATAATGTAGCATGATTTGATGTTTATCTCTAACAATGTTGTTCCTAGAAATCTAGAATGAATGTTTTTTGGTTGAACAGCAAACTTTATTGATGAGCATAGCTAGAAGCAAATGCAACTTACAAATTTACATGACATTTTACAGTCCAAATCATCCTAATGAATGCTCAATCCTTTGTGACCTCTTTCGTCGTCGAAGTAACATGTTTTTAGGCTCCCTTTGCAGGTTCACCTTAGTCCAGATTCCAGACTACCTACAATAACAGGAAGCTATATCGATTATGTTCAGTATCATGCTAATAGTACTAGACCCCATGACCGTTGCAATTTCTGTAATCAGATCGTATTATTGTTGATGAAGCTAGTTGTTTTGCAAAAGTTAAATGAAATCTAGAACTTCGATCACTAAAAACTCAATGCACACAAGTCGAACTAGGCCGGTCTACCTATGTCTACCCCTATGTGTGACATCGATCAATCGCCATTAATTTAGTATGTTGAACGTACGCGTGTGTTTGTTCAAATAAGTCTCTTTCCGAAGTCCTTAACCATATAAATTATACGATCAATCATGAAAGAGAATAATATATCTTCTTATACCTTTATTTAATAGGCTCCTATTAGTTTAGAAAGAGAAACATATATAGCTTGGTGTCAATCTATTTTGATAATTATATAGTTCATTTTTGTTCATGAAAGTAGTCTTCTTACTCTTAGGATTATCTTGAGGGTACGTAAAGGTATGATGTATCTAAATTTTACCTCTCTTATATCTCGTTCCGACAAGATCGAAAATTGTTGTTTTTGTTTTTGTTGTAAGATGAATTTGACGAGCTAAAGCAAGGTAAATTTATGTTAGCACCATCACACAAATGTCAAACAAATATCGCTTTCTTAGTATACATATCTAACTAACTCTAGTGGATACATGAAACTAGTTGGGTTTGTGCGCATTGTCCCAAGTGCCTACTCTTATAATGGAAGTCAATTTTTATCCAATGGATAATAATATAGTTGTCGTGTATCAATCGACAGATTTATATTAATCTATATGAAAAATATATTAAGCTATTAATTCTATATATGGTTAGATTATTTGGACTATATTCAATGAGTAATTGAGTATCAAATTGTAGATTTTTATATGAATATTATGTCATGTTAGGTTATATTCATATTACATAGTGTGATCTTCATGTTAGTGTTGATTTCAATGTTGTTATGCAAATGTATATGTAAGCAGGAGTTGTTTACAATTATGCATCACAATAACTCAAGGTTTATTTGATGAATGACACTAAACTCTCTAGTTGTCATTTTTTTAAAGTGACTTAGAATTAAGATCGTAACCATGAATTTTAGATGCATCTATATAACTATATATATCTCTTTATTATTTCTTCTTTCTTGCTTGATATATGTGGCTAATTTTTTTTTTCTCATTCTTCTCATTTTAATAATTTCTTTCGATAGATCACTTCTCAAGTAACTCATGAGTGAAGCTACTAAACATGGGATTTAGACCCTCAATTTTCTATGACCTTTTATATATGGAGTTGATCACACGTCTGTCTTTTCGACCGTCATCTTAAGGGATACGATTATGTATGACCCTAATTAGTCAATAAATGTTAAATAATTATAAACTTTCGACCTCTTATGTTTTTAAATTTTGGCCTATAACTTGTATTAAATTAAGCCCAATATGTTAAGTACATAAGAAACATATTATTTTCATGAAAAAAATAGCAAATATTAAGTTATTAAACCCATTTATAAATGTGTGTAGAATTTTTTTATCACTAACCATTTAAACATTTGGATTTTGAGTGGATGTTTAACTTTCCACAATCAAATTTTCTCTTTTTGGCATTAAAAATTACAGAGATATTGATTTAAAGATGCCTTAGTTTTCCAAAAAAAAAAAAAAAAAGAATGTAAAACATAAATTTCAAGAACAACTTACTATTTGTAGAAATAGACAATATGATAATAATGTTGACAATGAAATTATAAAAACTCCAGAAAAGATTTTCAGAACTAAAGGTGTTTATTAAATGGATTAAATTGAAAAACCACCTGACTCAATGTGACTACGGTTATTTGGTTTCGGATAAATGGGGCATCGGTCGGTTAATTGGTCCTGACCGAGATACAAAATTGGTTTTTGAATTGAATTTGGTTATGGAAAATAAATAGAGGCCATCCGAAACTGACAGTATAAGAGTACCTTTATTTTAATTTGAAATCCACTGCTACAAAATCATTCTTCTATAACACAAGAGCATCGATATTGTTCTATATTTGATTGGTTCTCGAGTTAATCTTCTAAACATAAACTTTTGTTCATCTGTTGGCTGATTTGCTAACTTGCTGTTTGTCCATAGCACATAAAGTTCAAGTGCTCTAATTTAACAAAAGGTGTAGATTGGCGGGAACACCCTGACCCCGGGTGCCTTTTGGCACCAGCCATTGTCCACCCCACAAGGAATAGCTCCGGAAACTCTCCTCGCCTAGTGAGGCACCAACCGGAGTGAGCACGAGCAAAAACTCGAACCCCGAGCTCTTATTCCACAAAGTCTCCAAAGTGTGTCCATAGGTTTATGGAGGTAGAGATTTATATGAAGCAAATGCCAGGATGAGACTTGAACTTGGGTCAATTGATTAAAGATGCAATCTTCCAACCATCGGACTAATGCTTCATTGGTTTCAAGTGCTCTAATAATCACATATATTGTATATACATATATATATATATATTGTATTGTTGTTTAGTTTTCAGCAATGTATCGATAGTCAGATAACTAAAATCACAATAGCAAGACTAGTAATTCATATAAGTTGTTTGCCTATTTCACTTATTTGGATTTTCGGGCCTCCTCGAGAGATAATTTGGATGCTTTGGATTGGTTTTAGTTAGGGCTGTAAACGAATCGGACGAACACGAACGGACGAAGCCTTGTTCATGTTCGTTCGTTTAATTTTAACCAGACAAATAAATGGACACGAACACTAACACGGATGGATTTTCTTATTAAAAAAAAAGTAAAGTAACTCCCAATACCGTCTTCCACGGGTTATGGGTACCAAATACCGTTTCCGGTGTTTGGGAGAGGTTAAGATGTAGACAGCCTTACCCCTACCTAAGGTAGAGAGGCTGCTTCCAGTTCTACCAAAGGTAGAAATGACCTCCGACCTTTTGTAGGGAGTGAGAATCGAACCCCTGACCTCTCGGTTGAGAGGCAATGGGTTTTTCAACTGATCCAACCCTACTTGTTTTCTTATTCATGTTCGTTTATTAAAAAAAATATAATAAAAAAAAAAATGAGTTGTCCATGTTCGTTTATTAAAACACTAAACGAACCATGAACGAACATAAATGAATGTAGAAAAACAAATATAAACTTTATTAAACTATGCATAATATTTTGTTTTATAAGTGTTGTTTTGTTTAAACAAACTCGTTTTAAAGATATAAAATTAAAAGATATGATTTACGACGTAAACAAATAAATGAACATAAACGAGCATTAATAAACACATAATCGGACGTTCATGAACATAAATGAACGGACGTGACTTTTGTTCATGTTCGTTCGTTTAACTAAACGAACGTGAAACATTGTTTATATTTGTTCATTTAATAAATAAACGAACATAAACGAACTTTTTATTGAAAAGTTCATGAAATGTTCACTGATTATTTCTTACACATTGTAGATCAAGTTAACTCATCACTAAAAAGTATATTTTACCAGTTTAGTGTGTGAAGGTGTTACCTTATTAATGCTTGTAATGCTTGTTTTAAAACATTTTATTAGTATTATGTAATGTATGGGTCATTATGGGTAGAATTCGTTTGGGTCAAAACTCTTAGCCCAAACAGCCCATTAGTTTTAGTTAATGCCGGTATGGCAGTTATGTAAATGACGGTTACAAAACGGTTATCTTGGTGAAACGTCACATTGGTTGACTCTTGTAGAATGGTGTCGTTTCACAAGATATAAATAGCCTAGGAACTTTGTCAAATGTAATTAAGTCCTTTTATATATTTACTGTTTCATTGATATTCATTTACAAACAAACACAACCAAACGTTGCATACAAATATGTCAAACATCAAACGCATGCTAGAGTGCAATTGTCTTCAAACAAAACCTGTGAAAAGACCCCAACAATGGTATCAGAGCTTATGTTCTGATTCCTGGAAGAAGCAATTGCAAATGAAAAATAAAGCACCCCTCAATACGTATTATCTACAACGAGAAGCCCAACCCATTACCCCAAAGTGGCCGAAACACAAAAAGTACATATCCCCTGAGGGAAAACAATTACTTAAAAAGAAAATGGAGGAAGTTGTTTCGTTCAACGCCACAAAACCAAACACCCATTGGGAAGCAGTTATATTAAACAAGTTGGAGAATCAAGCAAACTGTCTAGAAAAGATAGGCGTGCACGTTGCTATATTTGCAAGAAAAGAGGGCACGTATTTTGGAAGTGCACAAAGGAGAAAAAGGCTTGCGTGACAGAAAACATGGAATCAATTGCCACTGAAACTGCAAACCCAGAACCTTTCAAATACCAACCAGAAACTGTGCATGTGACATCAGACTACATGGTTGAGGGCTCTGATTTGAACAACTGGGATGATATATGGTATGTCAGTACTATATACAAGAAACATATGTGTCCCATGAGGCATTTGTTCAAACGTATGATTCAGAGATTCAAAGTGGAAGGGACAGAAGAGAGGGAAAAGAAATTTATAGTTTCATATGGCATAGGAGAAGCATATGTGATGACAAGAGAAGGGAGATTGGTAATACCGAATGTGACTTTCACACCAGAAGTTACATTGAATATTCTAAGTTTAGAGCAATTGGAAAACCAAGGATTCATGGTAAGTTATGAAGGAAATAGATGCAAGATTGGGTACATGTTCAACAACATGGAAGAAGACTTCGAATATGAAAATACATTAGAAGCAGAAAAGGAAGAAAGTATCAAAGAAAGTCATGACAGATTCTTGGATGGGTATTTTAGATCATTGGATCTTGATGAAGAATGCTCCCTGATCAAAGGCATGGAAGAAATGAATATGGACAGTAAAGGAGATCATGATTATGTAGATAGTGAGTATCTAAGCATCAATGAGACTTTGTACTTCATGAAGGTAAACACGTTTAAGAGATTTATTGCATTCCTAGATTTATTGAAATCAGACAAATTGGTATATGCAAACTGGGAAGTGTTTAATGGAAAATTCATGGAGATGCTAGACTGGTTTTATATAGGATTCTTAAGGCAACAAGAATTAGGAGAATTACTACCATATATAGGGCCAATTAAGATTGATTTACTAGCCTTATATAAAACTGTTGATACACTGGGTGGGTTCATGAATGTTATTTTCAATGGAAATTGGCATCAAGTTGCAAGAATATTAGGATTGGCTCATGAACATTCTGAGGCAGTAAAAGAAATGTACAAAGAGTACATTGGCATGGTTAAGGTATATTATGAAGAAGCAAAGAGGGTGCAAGGAAAGCCAAATGATGAGGCAGAGAATGGCAGAGATACTGCAGACATTCAGTGGCCACAGGATGATGCACAGGTCATTGCAGAATTACCAAAGATACCAGAAGGAACTCCAAAGAAATGGAGCATGACTGCTGAAGGAGATACATATATGGAAGAATCCAACAATGGAAGCAAGTATGAAGATGCAATGGAAGGCATGGATGCAAGTAGCAGTGATGATTTTGAAATCATCACTTGAAGATCAAACCAGAAAGCAAGTGGACTTTGGCATTAACGCATTAGGAGGGAGAATGTTACCTTATTAATGCTTGTAATGCTTGTTTTAAAACATTTTATTAGTATTATGTAATGTATGGGTCATTATGGGTAGAATTCGTTTGGGTCAAAACTCTTAACCCAAACAGCCCATTAGTTTTAGTTAATGCCGGTATGGCAGTTATGTAAATGACGGTTACAAAACGGTTATCTTGGTGAAACGTCACATTGGTTGACTCTTGTAGAATGGTGTCGTTTCACAAGATATAAATAGCCTAGGAACTTTGTCAAATGTAATTAAGTCCTTTTATATATTTACTGTTTCATTGATATTCATTTACAAACAAACACAACCAAACGTTGCATACAAATATGTCAAACATCAAACGCATGCTAGAGTGCAATTGTCTTCAAACAAAACCTGTGAAAAGACCCCAACAGAAGGCATTTTTTTTTTTAATTTTTTTTTATCATAACTTCGTTTTAGGTGGTTTAAGGCTCGCCAACTAAAATGATATGTTTTCATACGAACCCACTCCATATACTAAAGGTAAACTTTGTCGACATAGCATTCTAAATGGATAAATTACTTAATTACCATAGTTGGGTAATCACAAGTGGCAAATAACAACCTCTATTCCACATCCACCTTCAAGATTACACCAAGTGTGTGAACCGGATATATTAGCACCATTAACGGGTATTCATGCCCCATATGTTAAATGATCAAAATACCCTTCATGCACCCAAGTCATCACCCCTTCATTATTATAAATAAAGACCCACATAGTTCACATTTTCATAAACCACTATAAAAGACTTTACAACTTTGATCATACTAGAAACCCAACAAAATGCATATTAAAACATATCATATTATTGTGGTGTTTCTCTTCTTATGTATCTCTAGTGTTACTTTAGCATACAATCCTAAAGGTGGTAGAAAGACACTTGTGAATCACATGTCCACCTCAAGCCCAAGTGCGGCTACTGGATCAGGCCATGGTCCGAACTGGGACTATAGTTGGGGTTATGGTTCAAGCCCTGGGAGCGGCTATGGTTACGGCTCAGGGTCAGGCCGGTCGGCTAATGGATTTGGTAAGGGTTATGGCTTTGGTTATGGTTCAGGAAGTGGTAGTGGGAGTGGTTCGGGCTCAGGTTATGGTTATGGTTCTGGTGGTGGTGGAGCTTATGGAGGTGGGCATGGTTCTGGCAGTGGTGGTGGGGGAAACCACGGATAAAGCAACTCGAGCCCTTGTGTTATCATCTATGTATGCTTCAATAGTGTAATAACTTGAAGGTTGAATAAGGTAACTGTGTCTTAGCAATCTAGATGTGTAATGTTATGTACTGTGGTGTGCAAGTACGTGTGATTGTAATTGTGAATGTGTTTATATATAATGTAGAGATGATCAAAATATATAGTTATGATCATCCTAAGTTATCATACATACATATTTAACTTGTGTTTTTCTAGAGTTTTTCCATCATAATGTTTTTTTTCCTCGAGTGCGCTTTTCCCTTCACAATTCATTCTCTTTCTTGTTAGTAATATTATCACATTTGACATGAATTGAAATTAGACAATTTGCTAAGAACCTAAGAAGAAAATAATTTGCTTTGAAGATTATGTATGCTAAGAAAATACTAAGGTACTTTCATAAAAACATGGTGTCTTATATGTACAAGTTTCTTCTCGCGCTTATATGCTACTGTGGGGATGTTATATTAGTTTGCAATCCAAAAGTGAACTCCAAGTTCAATTTTGGACATATATACTCACGGGCGGACCTAGAAGCTACCTGGAAACCGATGGATGTTCGTCGCCTAATGTAACTTTTTGTTAAAAATCACAATTTCTCCGAAATGAACATGGTCCTGAAATTTTATGTCACATAAATATAAGCATGACTTGTTTACGTAGTCCACTAATATGTCACAAAAAATTAATACATGTGTTCTTAATGTGTTTACCAGTTTTGACGAAATCGTATCTTTTAATTCATTGTTATTTCCTTTATACTCGTAAAAAAATTTGTGCAACTGATGATTTAGATTTCTAGGTCCGCCTTGTATATACTTTCCTGAGACTGATTGGCCGGTGGGGCGTAGGTCCAACCGTCCAAGTGTGGTGATAATTCCCATCCACTACTAGATAATAAGGAGAAAACAGTAGTCGCTAGTAAGGAAGTGGGGCAAGGAAGTGGTAGTGGGCAATAATAGTTAGTAGTAGCAAGGAAGGAGGAGGGCACTGGTATGTGAACAGACCAATATTTTCCTAACTTCAGTTTAGTTAGGTATAAATAAATGTTCAGAACTTTTATACAGCTTTTGGATATAATTTTACTATTGATTAAATTCTTTAGCTAGCTGTTATTTTTTTCTTTCTAATTCATGTTTTCCATAAATAACGTGTAGATCACTAGCTGATAAGCTATGATGGATTATGAATGGTAGAATAAATTTGGGCAAATTGTCTGAAAAGTCATCGAACTTGTCATCTTTTTCTTTTGTGGGCATCGAATTCCCCCTAAAGTAGCCCTAAACTTGCCTAATTTTCCTTTTGTAGCCTCTAATCAGAAGTTAATTACATAAATTTACATAAATCGTCCTTGTGGCTCCAAACAATTACACCAGTCATCCTTGTGTCAATTACATAAAAGGTTCCTGTGGCACTAATAATTTACACGTAAGATTTTTTTTTCTTCTCTTTTTGCAAAAATAATTAACCACAATTAAGCAACTTTGATGAAAACTTTTTTGATGGAAAGCTTAAACAAGCCCTGAATAAGCTACTATAAACCAACAGTGAACAAAATTGAAACAAAGGGAAAGGATGCACACTGATAAGCTATGACAGAAATCTAATAAGCTGATCTCAGGGGCACACAAGCTTGCACTAACTCAAATGGGACCTCACAAGCTCAAACAAACAGGAAAACAAGCTAACAACAAGCTAAACAAGCTTAAACAATCAAATCACCAACTGCATATAAGTCACAC
This sequence comes from Chrysanthemum lavandulifolium, assembly GCA_022545495.1. NCBI lineage: Eukaryota > Viridiplantae > Streptophyta > Magnoliopsida > Asterales > Asteraceae > Chrysanthemum > Chrysanthemum lavandulifolium. The sequence goes on from CM040244.1 coordinate 88,767,786, forward strand.
AAAACAGTCTACAAGGCAACTTAGAAGACCAAATCAAGATGAGTAAACAAACTAGAAAGTCCAACACAAGCTCAAATATCTCAAGCCAGTAGTACAAGCTACTCAGAGAAACAAAAATTAAACAATAAGCTCAAGTAAATGGGAAGCTAAGGGCTTATGAATATGGACAGATGGAACTAATTCAGTGGTGCAGGGCATAACTAATCCAAACAGCCTATTACAAGCTTATCAAAAGCTGGTTAAAAGCTCTTAGAAAAATTTGGAAAAATATGGGCTTATGAGATTAGCAACCAAAGATTTATTTCCCAAAATCTCAGATGAAATGGATCAAAATAGAGTAAATGAAAAATCAAAACTAAAACCTGTTTGGAATATGTCTTGATATTTTTTAGAACACTTAATTTTATGCTATTAGAACCTAATATGAGCTGTTGAAACTAAATGCAAAGTCTAAAACAAATTTGAACACATATAACCAACTAAATCCAAACACTCCTTAATATGCACTGTTTTTGAGTGAATTTAACCAAACTCTCGATGCAATAAAACTAATTAAGCTATATGAGATCTAATGAAGCTAAAATGACCGACTATATAGTACTAGAATAAGGATTAATAAGCAACAGGTGACACTAGATTTTTATGGATTTTAGTTTTAAAAGCAAAATGAGAACAAATGACTACAAATATTGTATATTGATTTGTTGACATCCTTGAGTGGGAGATTTCACATCAATGACTCATGATGTACAGTCCCCCTTTTTGCCCCACAGTCACTTTTTAATCCCATTTTTAGAACAACTATAATTAAGATTAGGATTTAATATTGTTTATGCAAGTAGCTAGTAGCATGATATGTATGTGTCTTAGCTTATTTTAGGATTTTAAGTTCATGTGGTAGCTTAATCTTTCCCTTAAAAGTACCCTCTTGCACCCTTTTATGTTCTGTCACAACTGCCCAAGGGACCCTTGTTGCACCCCTCTTTTTAGCCTATCATAAGCTCAATCTTAGCTACAACTCATTTTACAATCTCCTTTTTACATCAATATTGTCTGTGTTAGCTTATAACATGCTTAGGTATTAGTTTTAGAACTTAATCATAAGCTTGAAAGTACCCACTTTGTGCCCATCTTCAAGTCCCAAATGACCCATACCCCACTCTTTACTGACTTATTTACAAGTTGTTAGAGGGTCCACATCGCCCACATTTAGCTTTTTAGGAACCCACTAGTGCTTATTTAAACTTTCTAGGCTTATTTTGAATTTGGAAGTGATTTGTTAGCTTAAATTTAAGCCAATAAAGCCCCTAGTTGGTCATTTATTCCACTGTTCAGAAGAAGAATAAGAGTTTCTTATTAGCTTATTCTCTCCTTTTCTTTGCTTATTTCCTTCCTTTTAGCTTATTTGGAAGTTCATATTTCACCATTTTACATCAAAGTATGTCTTAAATTTGCATCTTTTTGCTTATTTCCTTCCCTTTTAGCTAATTTTCAAAGCTTTTTCACAGCTCATACAAGCTCCTTTTAAGCTCAAATTTGCATCTTTTTGATGATGGTGGCGTGGCAAGGCGGTGGAGGTGGAGGTGGCTATGGTGTCGGTGTGGTGGTCCTAGAGAGAGAGAGAGAGAGGCAGTAAGAGGGGTGTGATTGTGAAAACCATACATGTAAGTGAAATCCATCAAAGAAAATTTAAAGGATGAACGGTGTAATTGTTTAGAGCCACAGGGACGATTTATGTAAATTTATGTAATTAATTTCTGATTAGAGGCTACAAAAGGAAAATTAGGCAAGTTTAGGGCTACTTTAGGAAAAAAAAGTTCGATGCCCACAAAAGGAAAATGTGGCAAGTTCGATGCCTTTTCAGACAATTTGCCCAATAAATTTCTATCTATAGCATTGCACTGGATTGCTTTATAATGTTGCAGATAACAATAGGCTTGAAATGAATCGGACGCACACGAGCAAAAGGCTTGTTCATATTCGTTCACTTATAGGGACGTTCTTGTTAATGTTCGTTCATTAAAAAATTAGGTGGTTTGTGTTCGTTTATTAAGATGTTAAACGCACATAAATGAACTTATAAAAAATATAACATATTCAAAATGGATATAGCATTTCTTTTATGTGTGTTAGTTTGTCTAAATCTGCTTATTTTACTAAAAATGTATAATAAATTAAACGACATTCAACCATATACTAATAAACATACATAAATGAACATTTACAAACGTATAACGGAATGTTTAGAATATAAAGTGAATGAGCGAGGCTTCTATTCGCGATTCTCATTTATTTAACTCTACGAACACAACATTTAGTTCACGTTTGTTCAATTAGTAACTAAACGAACATTTCGAACTATTTATGAATTGTTCACTAAATGTTCTGTTAATACAAATAAGCCGTAAAAACGTTTATTTATATTTTACGATCTTCTAATGTTTTGTCGATAACAAACGTAAAATCATTTTAACGAAACAAATAAAATACGTAAATAGTTTGATTCAATAGTTTCCTAACACACTTACGTTTTTACATAAAACACTAAAACAAGTATAAGTGGTTTTATGTTTTAGAGATACATATGTACAACAAATAGTATTTACATATTGGGCTAATATATACTTAACTAAGTATATACTAAAATGCGTAAAAACAAGTTTATACTAAAATGGGTAAAAACAAGTATATACTAAATGGGTAAAAACTAGCAAATGGTATTGACCCATAATCCATGGTTTTATACAAACCACTTAACCAAGTTCAATGTATTCTAGAGATACATTGTATCTAGAAAGAAACCCATGGATCAACACATAACCCATTACCCATAACCAAAAATACCCATGGGCAAAGAGGAGCGTCCCACGGATCCCTAGCGTTGTCCTAGACGGATCCTTGTGGAGGGATCCATGGGATCCGGAACAAGAAGTTTTCTCCTCTATAAATAGTGAGCCATTTCTTCCTTTTTGCTCACCCCTTTCACACATACTTTCTCCCAAGTATTATATCTCTCTAACCTCAGATCCAAGAGATCTATGTAGGTTGTCTTTTGTTTTTATGTGATCTTCTAGGTTCCTCTTAAAGGCGAGATCACCACTTCTTGAAGTCGAACAAGCTCAAGTCCATGAGTTGCCATGCTTCGTCATCATCAAGACAACTGAGGTTCTCTTGTTGATAGTTCTTTCTTCCTCCATAGATGTTGTGTTGAAGGCATTAGTGAAGGATGCCGAAAGTGTTAAGACGAAAGCATTAGTGAAGGGTGCTTATCGTCTATGTCAAAAGCATTAGTGAAGAATGCTAAAGGTGTCAAGACGAAGGCATTAGTGAAGGATGCCAAGCGTTGTGTCAAAGGCATTAGTGAAGGATACCTAAGAATCAAATCAAGTGGCATTAGGGAAGAATGCCTAGGTCGTATAATCGATGAGGTGCATCGTTATACATATAAGTATTTGTTAATTTCCAAGGATGGTGATGTCCTTGATAGTGTTGTAACAAGGAGTGGATCTCCTTGAGATTAGGTGTTGTGTCGTGAAGGGTAGTATTTCCTCCATAGTAATGGAACTAGGTGCTTAGCCTAGTACCTAATAAAGGGTAGGCGACGTTGCGATAGGATTAGTTCTCCTTGGTGTGAAAGAACTCGGTGGTTAGCCTAGCACCGTATAAAGGGTAGGCGACGTTGTGTTAGGTGTGGTTCGCCTTGGTGTGAAAGAACTCGGTATTTAGCTTTGTACCGGAAAAAGGTGTAAGCGACGTTGTGAAGGCTTCTCCGCCATAAGGAGATTGGTGTAGTGTTTACGAACTCTCGAGTAGGTGACTCGGGGAGTGGAGTAGGGCAAGGAAGGTGTCCTTATAGCCGAACCACTATAAATACTTGTGTCGTGGTAATGTGCTTCTTACTCTTTATCTGTCATTACACGTTTATATATCTATCTATCAACGTCCAACATAAACAACCAAATAGATTGACATAAGTCGATCTAAATATTTAAAAGGAAGTTTTAAATTGGTAAACTATTCAACCCCTTCTAGTTTTCCACAATTGGCATCGAGCTTAGCTACAAAGTTTCTTAAAGTATGTTGTACTTTAAAGACTTGATACGATCCGTGTATGTTTGAAAACCACAAAGAAGGATATTTTTTTTGTCAAATTTTCTTTTAAATCATTTTGTTGGACATTGATGGATCATTCTAACAATTTTTGTGTCAAGAAATCTTCATGCTAGGATCTCTCCAAAATCTTCATTTCTGTTCAAAGAATAATGAAGTCGACATTCAAGGAAGGATCTAAAAGTAATCACAACTTACGTACACCAAGTACAAAGGATTACTTTAAAAGAACATGAAGTATCTTTGGTATTATACCAAACCAAGAAGCATAGAGGTATGTTTTACTCTTCATTAGATAGGCTACATAAGTTATTTACTTCATAGTTCTCTTTGTTTAATAATTGCTAGCATCTTACAAAGTCTCTTTCGTCACTCTTCGTCCTATTCATCATCGGTAATAGTATTCCTTTTGATTCGTCAAACTAACGCCGTCGTCACATATGAACCCTCGATATGTTATTCATCAAAACCCGTCGTCCAAAAACAATCTTTCATCTGATACCTCCAAACTAATTTTTAGTAAGCTAGTTTATAAGCCTACTACAAAAATAATGCCAAACAACCCTTTTCTCGTCACGAGGCGGATCCCTAGTTGTACTAGCCGGATCCCAAATACAAGGGATCCAGAGGAACTGTGGAATGTAACTCACTATACGCTTTCAAAAACACCACCGATCTTTTTCCTCTAATCACATAACACAAAACGACTAAACCACCGATTTCATCCTCATTGATTCCATACTCTCAAGTATTCTTCTCTAGAACATCATTGTAAGTAATTACACTAACTTGTTCTAATTTTCATCATCCTCGTCCTAGGGTTTATGGTTTCACAATCTTTAAATCAATTAATTTAATTAGGGTTTTCAAAATTGATTATTAAAAGGGAAAATGACGCAAATAGACCCGCATACGATGCATATTACTTTACGGGCCACTTTTATTTATAATTTGAAAATGGACCAAGGGCAACCGTTATTGGGCAACTCATGGAAATTTTGACACGTGTCCCGTATGTGCAAGGTATTGTTTTTGGCTAACTAAAAAGCGGTGGGCAACCGTATTTTTAAAAAGGATTTTTGGTCATTTTACATTACATAGAACGTATACAATTGAATAGTGAAAGTACATTACATATATATTCAAAATCAATTTCCCACTCGCACAAAAACATTCATAGTTACGGTTTCTCTGTTTTGCTTCTCGCATAAAAACATTGTGACTAAGTTGTTTTCACAAATGAGACCGTCTTCTTCGTTAGTCCTCTTTTTCTTGTATCGCCGGTTATGTCACCACTATAAAGGTACACTGCTGAGTGCAACCAACATTGGATTGATCAAGTTTGTTTAAAAATGTGGCCAAATATGGTACATAAATATTTTCCTCGTTGTTTATTGTACATTATTTATTTCAATTGGTTATATGCTTCAACAAATCGTTGTTATTCGATTAATACCTTTGATTTCTCCTCTTTACGTCTGTCGATTCAGTAATTATGTAGGGTATAATACGGTAGATGTCGCTCGTTAGGTATGTAACATAACCCGTTCATTAAAAATTTTAGTGGCACTCTCTAGACTAATAATGAGTGGTTTATATGCATTGTATACGCAATTGTTTACGACGTTGGTATAGATTCCATTCATGGTCTGATTTAAATTGTATTTTTTGTTGACCTTTTTTAGGACTATGAAGCTAAGTTAATCATTAGCAGTAAACTGAACTTGTAAAACCCTAAAAATCGTAAACGTGTTAAATGACCATTTTGCCCCTCAAGCTAATATTTGTGAAATTCTTAAAACACGTCGAGCTCGATAACTACGTTTAACACTTAACTTACAAATGATTTATGCAAGATATTAATGACCAACTTACACTTATGTCTACAAAATAAATATAACACATTATAAGTTATATGGACTAATTTCATGTACAAGTTAACAAAAACATTTAAATGTAACTAAAACATTTGTAATCTTGGTAAATTAAATATCATTGATTTGGTCTAATCACCTCCCCATATTCACGGCAGAATTTGGCATACCATTTACTCTCCCCATAACTCTCCCATTAACTCTCCCATTCACCAAATCACGTTTTTATAAATGACCTAAAATAAAAACGCATCCAAAGAAACATCACCTAGAAAACCCTAAATCTTCCTAAACCTAAAGGACGACTCCTTTCTTGCTCTTCCATTTTTTTTTTCTGTCGACAAAGAGGCTTAAAGAGGAGATTTGTAAGGCGTCTAAGAGATGCTGTAATCTGGGGTCGTGGCTCAAAGATTGTTTGGTGTTGTCGTGGGTGTAAACTACTGCTGGTCGTAGGGGCTGGAGCAACAAAGGAGGTGTAGGTTTATTGGCTTCGGTCTTTGTTTTCCTTCCTCCTGGTCTCACGCCACAAGGTAACAAAGACTCGCCTCGCCTTTTCGCCATGGTTTCCTCGCCGCTGGTCGCGGGCTTTCTAGGCGAAGATGTGACCCGATTCAAGGGTCGCTCGATCTCGGATTTCAAGGTTCAATGGGTGGTCGCTTGGTGTTGGATTGGACGTGGGTTGTTAACCCTTGGGCTATGGTTTCTTCCACTTGGTCACGATTAGGGTATGGTACCAATGATCCCTTTTTTTCATTTTTTTCTTCCTTTCCCTTGTCGTATTGATGAATCTGTATTCTGAAATCCTTCTTAGGCATGCATAAAACCACACATGTAATGATAAGAAATCACATGAAGATAAAAGGGTCTTTTTACCATGTAAACCTCACGTTAAATTATAGCACGAGGAGTCCATTGTTTTTGACCATGCACATGTTGTCTTGACTCACTTTACACGACATGCAAAGGGACCAATTTAATATTGCATACAATCATAACTTGAAGCACATGAAATGACAATGAGGTGAGCCTTAGATTTGAACCATGTAAATCTGTTTAAGTCTTGTTCGTGCATACATCTTGGTCATTTTCGTATCGATAATAATCCAATGGGTTTCGAATGGTTTGTGTTGTGTCGTATTGAATAGAAATGAATTTTAGTATAGGTCTCGACTGGATTTAGACTCCATAAGGGGTCGTGTTAATGTTGGTTTAAGGTTCGACCAGGTATAAATGGGAATGGGAATGGGAATTTAAAACTAACTCGGGTTTTAAATAGCATTCGGTTCTTATTAAAGGGTAGAGGACTCGTTTGTAAATTATAAAACTAGAAGGTTTAGCTCGTTAAAAAGGAAAATGAATGGACTAAAGCCGTAAAATGAGTAAACTTGTGATATTTACACTTCTGATCTTATACTTTGTAATAATGACAGTTTGACCCTCAACTATTACAACTCATCATAAATGACCCCTAAGCTATAATGATGATCATTTTCATCACTTAACCTAACACGATATTAAATACATCGTAAATGGCTAAACTTACTAGTTATAGAAACCTGCCTAAAATAGAAAGTTACCTAAAATGGAAAGTACTAAAAAGGGAAACTTGCTAAAAATGGAAAGCCGTCTAAAATGAGTAATCCGACTTTAATAAGCATTATCCAACTTCATATAGGTTCCGGATGGCGGGATTGATGCATCGTGTGACTTACGTTTCTATTTTGCTTGCTTCGAATGAGGTACAGATATTCTGACCTTACCTCTTAAGGTTTCTCGTGATTCTTATACATCTTTCGATATTAGCTTGAACTGTTACGCTTTACTCTAAGCCTCATGATTAGGGCTTCCCTATGACTTTGCTATGCTCCCTTTGATATGAAACTTATATGAACCTTTGATATGAAACTCCGATATGAAACTTGGATATGAAACTTTGATATGAATTTTGATATGAACCCTTATGATATGAATATGCTTTGACCCTTCACCGATACCCGAGCCAAATATGTGTTCCTAGTCGAAGGTAACTCGACCGTGTCATTGATACACCAATGGCATGACTCATGTGTACGAGTGATGATACACACCGCCCCCATTACGATATGATATGATTATGAGCTCACTATATGTATATGATTCGCCACCTGGGGGCGTATGGATGCATCCTAGATATGATATGTTTCGAGGATTTGATCTGTTTGGAGATATATATGGTGAATGATGTCGGGTGCAATCCGTCTTCACATTTCCTGGAGTTGATCACTCCATTTGTTACCGAGGTCTCCTCCTATTATGTATGGTATTCCGAGGTCACCCTCCGAATACAATGGCTACTTATGATATGATATGATATGATATGTTTCCGGGCTCGGTAGTGATTCGTGCTAAACCGCTGAGTTTTATCACAAGCTAGCCACTTGTGAATGACTAACCGTAATAAACTTGCATGACTCGTACACCAATGCAATGAAGTCCAGGAGAGTATAGTGTTTCCCCAGGTCGTTAAGTCCCAACGAGCCGTGCGAGAATAATCAAACGTTTAGTGATCGAGAAGATTTGAACAGATAAGGAGATATGCTTTATTATAACTAAAGAAATAGCCAACAAATTACAGGGGCTTAAATGCAAATTAAAGGAAATTAAAAAGATAAAAAATATTAAATAATCGCTATCACTATTTTTACAATGATGTTTTTATGATTTTATAAAACAAAATATCTTAAATAAACTATTTTAACTAAAACGTAAACTCAAATTATTTAAAACGTGATTTAAAATGAAAACGACGTTAAGTCTAAAAAATTACGCGAGTGCAAGCAAACAAAAACGTAAAATTTATGAAATAAAAGTCCTATAAGTGTAAAACAATTTTATTACGCACTATATGACAAAAGAAAATTTTAGAAAAAGATTTATATTTTTTGACTTTTATATTTTTATTATGAATTAATTACTAAAAACACTAATTAAATGTTTAAAATACTAAAACTAATTAGAAAATCAAACTTTTTGTAAAATACTTTATACTAATACAATCCTATGAAAAATACAAAATGGAAAAAGCTAGTTCGAATAAGCTACAAATAAGCTAAATAAGGCGATAAGCTTAAACCGACAAAAGGTGGTTATATATTTGATTGTGCATGATTTGAACGAGACAAGTCCCAAGGGCAATTGGCATACAGTACCCTTCTAACACGCTCCTAAGGGGAGGTCTCGTGTTCGAGCCCCGCCACCCCCTTTTGCTAAACATTTTTTTTCGATTTTCTTTTACAAACTTATTTAACACAAGAAAATAAGCACTTTTTCTAACTATGACTTTTACAAAACTACCAATAAGCGATTAAGCTATAAATAAGCACAAATCACCATCGTTATACAAGACACCCTTTTAAATCACTAGGCACCTTCTAGCTACTTTTTAAGCACTTGAATAAGCTCGAAATGAAAGTAAGCAATTGAACTAACTAGACAACCAACCGAGCTTTCCAAATAACTATTTTACAAAGATTGGCTTATAATAATGAGTCGGTAAGAAGCTTTTGAAAATCTTGTGAACTCGAATAACCGTATATTTAGTGAAAATGGACAAGATTAAAAGCAATTGCAGCTAAGCAAATAAGTTTTAATTGGAAAATAAGCTTTGTATCCTTTAGTTAGCTAGGTTGGCTTTCCAAAAATCAAATTACACAAGTTTAGGCTAATTAATAAGCTCATTGAGAGCTTATGAAACTAGATGGTGACCGTGCATGTGGGAGCTTTTCAAACAAGGTATCTAAAACAAGTTAACCAATAAGCACTTTATAAGTCGATTAAAAGCAAACTAATATTTTTCTAATTTTCTTAAGCGACTATATTTTAATGTCCTAGAGGCTTATAAACCGAATCTTAATATTAAGAACACGGTGAAATTCTAAGTTTTATTCAAAACGACTCAAAAGAAAATTTTGACTTTTAATTATGAGCTATGTTGACTTTGATGAACTTTGAATCAACTCTATGGATCGGTTATGTTGAAATAAGCTATGATAAGTCGATCTTAAGCTAAAGTAACAAGTTACAAGCGATTTGATGAGTTTCACACTATAGGATTATAACGCTTAACTATTAAGTGAAATCACAAGGTATTTTGACTTTTATACAAACAAACTTGGTTTTTCTTGTCAAGTGAGATATTAGATGCTAAAGTGACATGAAACTAGCACAAGCAATATCATAAGCAACCTATGGCACGCTTAAACTAATCAATCCAAACACCCTTAATGAGGCGCTTTGAGAATTTTAATTGAGCCAAACACCGAACTAGCACAAACCAATGATTGATATAACTTAAGTTAACCTAGTTAATACTATTTAAACAAGTTTAAACCATTAATGATCGATGCCCACTGATTGCAAACACAAACATAAACCGAATCGAATGAAAATGAGAAACAATCTTACAAGTGCCCAAGCTATTTGTGCAATTTTAAACCGTAACCATTACCACTAGTCTAATCCAAAACAAACCCAAATCCATCTCGCAACAACCCCATTCCATTTCCAACTGTTTGAACCATTTTTGCTTCTTGAGTTGACTTTTGTTGACCATACACCCAATATGCTTAAAACCGACTTCCAAGCTTACAATAAGCTATTTTAAGCTTAAGTGAACTTGTTTGCACTTAAAGATAAGCTGTTGGAATCTTGGACATAAGAGTTTAAGTTTGAAATTTTAAACAGTGTACATAAGATTTGAAACTGAAATGAAACTTTGATTTAAAGGATCAAACTAAATTACATTAACTAAATAACTTGGTTTCAATATCATAAAGCTTGAAATTACAAGGTTGAAAGCTAATTAAGACATTTTAAAAGAAATACGACATACATAAATTTAAAAGACTAAAAAACTATCTTCTTCTCTGCACTTCTTCTCTCTTTTATGCCCCAATAATGTTCCACGTGTCCTTCTGAGAGTATCCCACCACTTTTCTTGACCAATGGGAGAGTTTTGAGTGTTAGCACATTTTGGCGGGAAAAGGGATTTGACTTGTTGCTCTGTGAAATAGCTAGTAGGGGGGTGGCATTTATTGTGGGGGGTTTGTGATGATGAGGGAGGTGGTGGAAAGGTTGAGGTGACTGGAGAGGAGCAGGCAAGTTGGTTGCAGAGGAGAGGTGGAAGAAGATAAACAGGACAGGTGTGGGCGGGTTTTGACTTTATTTGACCAAGGGGTCAAAAATAGGCTAATGACAGGGGGTCAAATGGGTATAATGGCAGGGGGGTCAAATGCAGTTTTGACAAGGCTATCTTAGGCTAATTTGACAAGGACCAAGGCTGCAAATCTTCCAAACTTGAGGGGCCATTCCTGCCATTTTCTCAAAGTTTACACAAGGACTGAAATTGACAAACTTTAATAGTACAAGTACCATTTTTGACATTTTCTAATTCTCAAAGGACCATTTTTGCCAAATTTCAAAGTTCAGGGACTTAAGTTGTAATTTTGTAATTTTAAATCTCAAGGACCAATTTTGACAACTTAGGAATCCCTAGGGACTTAAAATGATATTTTTCTTTATTTAGATTTACCAGGACTGCTTTTGACAACTTTTGAAATTGGGGACTAAACCGCCAATTATGCAAACTTGATACGCTTTTCACCGATTTTGATATTTTTGCATTTGAAACACATAAAACACTTATTTGTGATATTTTTATCATTTTGATGCATTTCGGTGTTTTCGGATGTTTTTGCGTTTAAATGGTACAAAAATGATGAGTATTTAGACACTCATCAATCCCCACACTAAGATATTGCTAGTCCCTAGCAATGTTTTGAGAAAATTAATGGATTTAATCTCTTTACCAAAAGCCATTACTCGGAGTAGCCAAATGTTTCAGCTCAAGTAAGAACCTTGGTACATCGATAACCAAATGATTTTGAGCAAATCACCACTTTCAACGGATTTGATTTGTCTTTACCGTAAGCCGCTTGCTTCGGACTAGCCAACTCTTAGATAAAATATCTTTGGTGAGTGATTACCAATTATGGTTTTCCAATCGCTTTACCACAAGCCATAAACTTCATGGGCTAGCCAACTCTTCACTTTTAAGGATATGGTGAGTGAATACCATACAATTTTGGGCAAATTGCAAGCCGTCAACGGATTTAAGATATCTTTACCAAGAGTCGTTTGCTCTCGGATTAGCCAATCCTTATGTGGGTTAGACATGGTGGATGATTACCATTTGTTGTGTTTAGTACATAGTACTTCCACTAATATTTTTTTTAAATTTGGCCATTTTGGGGAAAAAGGGACTAAAAGGGTACATTTATGATCAAATTCGCGAATTTCCCCCACACTTAGAAATGAATATTGTCCTCAATATTCAAAGTACCTACCGTTATGCCGAAACTTAGAACGTAAAAGATAACATTACTAGCTAAGTGTAGAAACACAACAATTATTCTCTTTTTAATATTTACAATTTTCATTCATTTTTTAGATCTATATACAACATGTGGGCATCTCCCCACACTAGGGTGGTACACACGGTGAAAACCCATGTAGCATGCTATGTTTTTGATTACCGAGTCGCTAGCTTGACTCGACCCGAATTAATTTGTTCATGGGAAGTAAGTGGAAGAGAAAATCTCAATCGGACTTTCATTCAAGATGTTTGGATAAACATTGAAGTACGTGAAAGTTCCACACCGATGAGATACGCATGCACTGGCTCACAAATGGTACATGGAAATGCTCGGGTCAAAGATAATGTCTTCATTCTCAAGGAGTGAAGAACAGGAGAAGTGATGAATATATGAAGAAAAGAAAGAAAATCATGATAAAAATCATGACTAACTCTTCATCCTCAATAGGAGAATTCATAGTTTCATGAATCTCATCGCTAAGCTTACTTGATCAAGACATATTATGGGTGTGTCTAGATCAAATGGAAGTTATCATACTCCGGTGGAGATATGATATGAGTGAGTTCATCGGTGAACTCCTCGTGAAGAGAATCAATCACAAGATGTAAATCGTGAATTCTTGTTCCATCAGACTCATCACTATCCTCAACCGAGTATCAAAGAGTGGATTCTCAGAAATTAAAGTGAATTCGTAGTCGAATTCAAATAGAGGATTGGTGAAAGTAGTTTTGAATGTTTCGAACAAAGTGATCAACATTCTCTATTGACCGTTGGGATAAGAAGTGAGTGAACGATCATTATCAAGGAGACTTTCGCCTCCCGGATCGGCTTTGAATTCGAAAGACTATCATTACTTTCCGATGAAAGTGGATTGATGTGAGTGAGTTCACCGGTGAACTCCTCAAGATGATGATCGAGATCGACGCTGGAGTGATGCCTCAACATACTCGATGTTTCCATGAGAAGTACAATCGTCGCTAACATCGGAGAAAGTTTCAAAATGATCTTTTGAACACTCAAGAGGGAAATAGAATCACACATATGATCGAAGTTCCTGTGACTCTCTCGGATTGGGACAAGGTTCTCAACACTAGACTTTATGAATTCGTCCGATTCTTTTCGTGAACAAGTGTCAAGATGCTCGCCCCCATGTTCGAGAGAGTGAGTGGAGCCTCGGGTGTGAAAGCAGCTTGTTCGAGAATGAATCTCAACCGGGATATCATCCGATGAACTTGATGAATCAAGTGTATCCTCATCATCGCCATCGTGAATAAAACGAAACCGAGAGCTAGATCGGGTCGCTTTTCTTTTGCAATTGATTCCCAATGATTTTTCAAAAGCAATTTGGGAATTTATTTTAGCAATCGCTTCTTCGCCTAGCAATTCTTCCATGGATTTCTCATGTGAATTTTGAATGACAGGACATTGCGGAGTGGAGATTTGTCAAACCGAAGGTTGACATTGATAATCATCATGAGGACCCCACAATATACACAAGAAAACGGGAATATTATGAAGTGTCGTTTTCTCAACTCCTCGCTTCTTTTCACCGACTCCGAAGCTCTAGATAAGTGTCTTGTTGGGTTTCTTCGAGGAGTTTGAGTCATTTGGCACCGTGGAGGTTGGTCGTGATATGGATAGTCGTAATTGTTACAAGGAAATGGATTCCTGCTTGACAATCGAGCTGAAATGGGAACCTCCACAGTTCACAACAAGAAACTGTTGAGTCCGGATCGGTGAATTATATGGATATTGGTCATAACCAAAGTTCCGAGCATCACCGTAAACCGCTCATAGACAAACGTGTTTCCGGATTGACACTCAAATCCTTGGTGAGGACCTCCACAAAATTCACAAGAAGCTAGGTTGGTTATATGAAGATAAGTCGGTGTGGTGGGTAATTGGAAAAATTTGAGGGTCGTTAAATGAGTTCTCGATTAGGATCATAATCAAATGAATTCTCGAACCACAAAACAAACAACTCCCGCTACGGATATCATTACCACACTGCACACACGTACACCAACGACGTGGTGAACCATAAAGAGGCTCACCACAACCGACACAAGGAATAAACGATTCTATTTGAGAGTTATGAGAAGGAATCTGCTTATTCAAAGAATCAACAAAACCAACATGGTGATCTCGAATGACTATTAAGTCTCAAGAACATTTTGAAAAATCCGGAGGTGGGACAAGTGGTGTGCTCAGAGCTAGCAATTTCCACCACTTCCGTTATGGTCTCCTGCTCGGTTCTTGAGAAACGTGAAGATTAGGCAAGTCATTCTTGCTAGTCACCGTCCGAATTTCGCATGTTTGCTTTTAACCGAATCGTGAAAGTTTAGGATCAATTCTAGACGGCTTAGAGCAATTGAGGGTTTAGATCTTTGGATAACCGTAGGTTGGACGATTTAGCACTTCCTTTATTAGACGGAAGTACCGGTCCTTTGTCACCCCGGTTCTCGCTCCATTTCCCACGCAGAATTAATGGATCATCACGAACAACACGAATTCTTGACATTTGTGATAAAGTCCAAGCTTTTCACCGTCCCGTAATTCGTCGCAATGAGAGATTCCATGAGAATAGAAGAAGTTAGAATCAAATGGATAGAGGGTAAAGGGATAAAGAATCAAAAGGGTAAGAGGGTAAAGAGGAATATTTTGGGTTTTGGATAAACATTTTGTAAAAATAGGAAGAAAATCTTTTGGGTTTTGGATTATATAGATGGTATAAACAAGGAGTGAATATTCAAATCACTAATCGCTAAACGAAGACTATTAGCACTTTCCCGCAGCGGCGCCAAAATTTGATTCGTGCTAAACCGTCAAGTTTTATCACACAAGCTAGCCACTGTGAATGGCTAACCGTAATAAACTTCAGATATTTCGACACCAATGCAATGAAGTCCAGAGAGTATAGTGTTTCCCGTGTCGTTAAGTCCCAACGAGCCGCAAGAATAATCAAACGTTTAGTGATCGAGAAGATTTGAACAGATAAGGAGATATGATTTATTATAACTACAGAAATAGCCAACAAATTACAGGGGCTTAAATGCAAATTAAAGGAAATTAAAAAGATAAAAAATATTAAATAATCGCTATCACTATTTTTACAATGATGTTTTTATGATTTTATAAAACAAAATATCTTAAATAAACTATTTTAACTAAAACGTAAACTCAAATTATTTAAAAACGTGATTTAAAATGAAAACGTATGTTAAGTCTAAAAATTACGCGAAATACAGGCAAGCAAAAACGTAAACTTTATGAAATAAAAGTCCTATAAGTGTAAAACAATTTTATTACGCACTATATGACAAAAGAAAATTTTAGAAAAAGATTTATATTTTTTGACTTTTATATTTTTTATTATGAATTAATTACTAAAAAACACTAATTAAATGTTTAAAAATACTAAAAATAATTAGAAAAATCTGAAACTTTTTTGTAAAATACTTTATACTAATACAATCCTATGAAAAATACAAAAATGGAAAAAGCTAGTTCGAATAAGCTACAAATAAGCTAAATAAGGCGTATAAGCTTAAACTGACAAAAGGTGGTTATATATTTGATTGTGCATGATTTGAACGAGACAAGTCCCAAGGGCAATTGGCATACAGGTACCCTTCTAACACGCTCCTAAGGGGACGCCTCGTGTTCGAGCCCCGCCTACCCCTTTTGCTAAACATTTTTTTTCGATTTTCTTTTACAAACTTATTTAACACAAGAAAATAAGCACTTTTTCTAACTATGACTTTTTACAAAACTACCAATAAGCACCGATTAAGCTATAAATAAGCATTAAATCACCATTGTTACACAAGACACCCTTTTAAATCACTAGGCACCTTCTAGCTACTTTTTAAGCACTTGAATAAGCTCGAAATGAAAGTAAGCAATTGAACTAACTAAACAACCAACCGAGCTTTCAAATAACTATTTTACAAAGATTGGCTTATAATAATGAGTCGGTAAGAAGCTTTTGAAAATCTTGTGAACTCGAATAATCGGTATATTTAGTGAAAATGGACAAGATTAAAAGCAATTGCAGTGCTAAGCAAATAAGTTTTAATTGGAAAATAAGCTTTTGTATCCTTTAGTTAGCTAGGTTGGCTTTCCAAAAATCAAATTACACAAGTTTAGGTTAATTAATAAGCTCATTGAGAGCTTATGAAACTAGATGGTGACCTGGTGCATGTGGGAGCTTTTCAAACAAGGTATCTAAAACAAGTTAACCAATAAGCACTTTATGTCGATTAAAAGCAAACTAATATTTTTCTAATTTTCTTAAGCAGCTATATTTTAATGTCCTAGAGGCTTATAAACTGAATCTTAATATTAAGCACACAGTGAAATTCTAAGTTTTATTCAAAAACGACTCAAAAGAAAATTTTGACTTTTTAATTATGAGCTATGTTGACTTTGATGAACTTTGAATCAACTCTATGGACTGGTTATGTTGAAATAAGCTATGATAAGCTGATCTTAAGCTAAAGTAACAAGTTACAAGCAGATTTGATGAGTTTCACACTATAGGATTATAACAGTTAACTATTAAGTGAAATCACAAAGTATTTTGACTTTTATACAAACAAATACTGGTTTTTCTTGTTGAAGTGAGATATTAGATGCTAAAGTGACATGAAACTAGCACAAGCAATATCATAAGCAACCTATGGCACAGTTAAACTAATCAATCCAAACAACCCTTAATGAGGCAGTTTTGAGAATTTTAATTGAGCCAAACACCGAACTAGCACAAACCAATGATTGATATAACTTAAGTTAACCTAGTTAATACTATTTAAACAAGTTTAAACCATTAATGATCGATGCCCACAGATTGCAAACACAAACATAAATCAGAATCGAATGAAAAATGAGAAACAATCTTACAAGTGCCCAAGCTATTTGTGCAATTTTAAACCGTAACCATTACCACTAGTCTAATCCAAACAAACCCAAATCCATCTCGCAACAACCCCATTCCATTTCCAACTGTTTGAACCATTTTTGCTTCTTGAGTTGACTTTTGTTGACCATACACCCAATATGCTTAAACCGACATCCAAGCTTACAATAAGCTATTTTAAGCTTAAGTGAACTTGTTTGCACTTAAAGATAAGTTGTTGGAATCTTGGACATAAGAGTTTAAGTTTGAAATTTTAAACAAGGTACATAAGATTTGAAAGCGAAATGAAACTTTGATTTAAAGGATCAAACTGAATTACATTAACTAAATAACTTTGTTTCAATATCATAAAGCTTGAAATTACAAGGTTGAAAGCTAATTAAGACATTTTAAAAGAAATACGACATACATAAATTTAAAAGACTAAAAAACTATCTTCTTCTCTGCACTTCCTCTCTCTTTTATGCCCCAATAATGTTCCACGTGTCCTTTTGAGAGTATCCCACCACTTTTCTTGACCAATGGGAGAGTTTTGAGTGTTAGCACATTTTGGCGGGAAAGTGGATTTGACTTGTTGCTCTGTGAAATAGCTAGTAGGGGGGTGGCATTTATTGTGGGGGGTTTGTGATGATGAGGGAGGTGGTGGAAAGGTTGAGTGTTGGAGAGGAGCGAGCAAGTTGGTTGCAGAGGAGAAAGGAAGAAGATAAACAGGACAGTGTGGGCGGGTTTTGACTTTATTTGACCAAGGGTCAAAATAGGCTAATGACGAGGTCAAATGGGTATAATGGCGGGGGTCAAATGCGCTTTGACAAGGCTATCTTAGGCTAATTTGACAAGGACCAAGGTCGCAAATCTTCCAAACTTGAGGGCCATTCCCGCCATTTTCTCAAAGTTTACACAAGGACTGAAATTGACAAACTTTAATAGTACAAGTACCATTTTGACATTTTCTAATTCTTAAAGGACCATTTTGCCAAATTTCAAAGTTCGTGGACTTAAGTTGTAATTTTGTAATTTTAAATCTCAAGGACCAATTTTGACAACTTAGGAATCCCTAGGGACTTAAATTGATATTTTCTTTATTTAGATTTACCAGGACTGCTTTTGACAACTTTTGAAACTTGGGGACTAAAGCGCCAATTATGCAAACTTGATACGTTTTCACCGATTTTGATATTTTGCATTTAAAACACATAAAACACTTATTTGTGATATTTTTATCATTTTGATACATTTCGAGTGTTTTCGGATGTTTTGCAGCTTTAAATGGTACAAAATGATGAGTATTTGACACTCATCGTAGATTTCGATAACCCTTACACTTTTGATAAACCTATATTGTACCTTCCGTATTCCCCAACGCACCATAATCAGACATTTGTTCATTACTCAATACCCTTATATGATTCACTTTTACCAAGATATAGATACTCCATTACATTGATCATCACACTTTCATTCCGTTACTTGGACTATGGTTCAATTCACGCACGGGTTATTATATGTCATGGGATTGATTATGATATTCATGTTTATACGACTCACCGATTACTGTATGATATGTATGTATGCGATATAAGATTTACTGTTGTCATCCGATGATATGCTATCTTCTTGTTATGTGATCCTTTGATTTGTTTGGTAACCGTTCTTGTGTGAAATCGATTGTTGATCTGTTTATCTTTTGTACCTCGCTCGATTAATCTCGTAGACTATGACTATCCGTGGTGTCCTTATCTCGCTTGTTGTTGACCGCCATGTTTGCATTTTGCTTATGCTACGGTTTGATTGGGTAAATGGTTCAACTTATGAAGTCTAGCTTGTTAACTTGTTTAATTGCCTCGCTATGTATTTAATTCATTTCATTATAGTGTTCATATCGTATCCTTACTTGTTACGTGATCGCCATGTTTTGACTACCGTTATGATCACGATTATGTCTTCAACTAAGGGTTTTGACCTGTGTGAATTGCCATGCTCACTTATTAATTAATTGCTTCCGCTTCCTGTAGACATCTGTTTGGCTTGTATGTCTCCGATTTCGAATTCATTGTATGACATATATGTTGTGTGGATGCTACGCGCTATACTTGCTTATGTTTCACCGTATGCCTGGTTTGTATGTGCTTGTTTATATGTCATCGATGCTTTGTTTTGCTTCGCTCTCCTTGTTATCTGCTCGTTTTGGATATCTCGATATTTGTGTTCGCAGATCCTCATTGACTCATTGTTCTCATTTCACGCGACTTTGTTATCCGTTTCCTTTGTTTCATTTGCATTTGATTTTATTTAGCTTCGTTTGTTATATCTGTTCACTGGGCTTTTTAAGCTCACCGCATTTCTTTTCTGCGGCGGTGTTAGGTTTGAAGATGGGCATTCGATGGGTGAGTTGGATTATCCGAGTGGACCAACCCTAGTTACCTTATCATTTGGTTTTATTTTGTCGGCTATTGTTTGGTGATCTCATTTCATTTTAAACATTTTGGATTATGTAAATTTCCTTGTAAGTCATTGTTTAAATGATTTGATACTTTATTCTTAAGACTTCCGCTTTTAATCGTATGTTCGATATAACACCGAATGTGACACTTCTACCCTTGTCGGGTTGGGGTGTTACAGAACTACTTTGGTTGATAAAGCAAAAGTTAGACGCAAGACGCCGCATCTTGTTTAGGAATACCTGCTTTGGAAGATGGATTGATCTGTTGTTTTTTGAACATGAAACGCACATCATAGATTATATGCTAAGGAAACATCATAAAGTCGACGATTCTCACTATGATATGCCCTTCGTTTATTACATTGAAGGGCATGCTTTACATTTTGGTCGTCGTGAGTTTTGTCTAATGACCAGTCTGCGGTTTGGATATGTAAGCTTTGGGTTGTATACATCTGGTTCTCTAAATTTTCGAATGTGGTATTTCGACAAGCAAGGGTATATTCTAACCAACTTAGATGTTATTGGTGTTATCGAGGATGAAGAGCGGTTTGGACGGATATCGATGAAGATGTCTGACGCCTTTGTCTTTGTTAGCCTTAGAGGTGATCTTTATGGGTCGTTTGTTGACATGCGAAAGTGGATGATACATCGATGAGGTTAGTTGATAATCTAGATGATTGGAATGCTATTCCATGGGGTGAGCATATTTGGACTCATTTATACGACCAACTTCATAATGTATTTGATAAGCACGTGGATGACCACCTTTAAGATTGAAGAAAGATCCAAAGCATTGTCCAACATACACAATGTCCGGATTTGTGTTTGGGTTTCGGTATCCATTTTCCAACTTAACATTTTACCGATTTGTATATAAGTTTATGTTTTATTTTCATTTTTATTTTTTATTCTCATAGGTGTGGATCCTTGAATCGTTTGAAAAATCTCATGCTTGGTGGATTAAACATCCAAATGTGATACCAAGAGCACTTGCACGGTCTAGGAAGTCCATCTTTAAAAGAACTCGATCATTCGAACCTTTTTTCAAACGTAAGCCGCTTAAACTTTGTTGTTATTTATTTATTGTTTATAGGTAAAAAGTAAACCTACACACAAAATTAGATGTTCCATTTCCACCTATCTAAGCACACAATATCTTATCGCACTCGATTCTTCATCAAATGTTTTTATCCGTCGCTTTCTTTTCATTCTACCTTGAGGCTTGCCTTTGATGGCCAAATGAATTTCATAATCAGCAGTGGATGAACAATTGGATTATTTGATTTTGTACATTGCAAATTAAGGCTATATGCTCCTTTCTACTTTTAAACTTCAATGTTGGCTCTGCAATCCCTTTACCCTTTCCAATATCAAGTTCAGTAACTACACCTTTCTGCACTGTTTCACCAATCTGTAGACTCTTAGCAATAGGTTTGGGTGCAGGGATAGGGTCAGATTGCTTTATGTTGACCAATTGCATGGCAACCTCATTCTCAGGCTTATTTTGGTTTTGGTGCTGGTGTTATTGTGGTGCTTATAATTGTAGCAGATGTTGCCTCTGGCCTTGAAACGTCTGAATTGGCAGTGGCTATAATAATACCAGCAGTTGTTGCAGCAGTGGTTACTTCAATACTATCAGCGGATGCAGAAACACTGGCACTGATTGCTTGCACAACTTCCTTATCCTTTTCTTCAATCGCAGCCTTTAAAGAATCATCCAAGATCGCTTTACCTTCCATGCGTCGCTCGAATTTGTACTCTCACCCCTGTTTGGATGCATCATCTAAACTTTTAATCATATTGCAGGTTGCCTTCTTTCCCAGTTTATTCACTTTCCTGAATGCATGGAACCTTGGCCTTCTTAGTCTCTCCAAAACACTTACCTTGTGCTTTGAACCTCTTGATTATTTCAGCGCGAGTTGTTGTCGAATTTTTAAGACCAGTGATCTTTGACTCCATACTTGTGAATATATCCGTCAATATGAGATTGAGTTTCATATTATCCTTACCCACCTTGACCTGTGTAACCTGGTCATAGAAGTAGATCATTGGAATTGTCATCATGTATAAAGCCATTAGTCGTCAAATCATGTTGGTGTTCCAAACTACCCTCATCTATTCGAGATGTGTCTAACATTGCATCGACCTAGCTCGAACATCCATGTCCCCAAATTAGCTAGTTGTCTAGGGATTCCTTCACCGTGTTGAATTGCAAACAACTATTCACATTAGAGTTGCCATTGGTTGTGTCGTTTTACGTTTCCACCGCCCGCCTCAAGCGGTGATTTGGGGAATAAATATGTTATCACCAAAAAGTTACAAAACAGCTCTTATAGTTTCCACAATCATCAGAAACTAACTAGCAGTGATTTGCCAGAACTAGCAGTGTTTTCAAGCTAGCTAGCAGTGGAAATATTATTTGCAGTGGAAATATTATTTATGACTTTCATTACAAATCCCTTATAAAATGTTGTCGTATGTATCTCAAAGTAATAAACTAAACCATATATATCTTTTTTTTAACCATTATCGAACTTTAGGATTCAACTACAACCATCGATCCGAGACCTACTATACATGAGTTCCAATGTGCATGGTGGATAGATAGCCAAGATTTTTTCAATGACTACGCCCCCAGATCACGGTCAGACCCAAGACTGACCTTGTTGATACCTACTTTTCGAGGTGGAAAAGTCACGACAACGTCGAAACCGGTTTGAAAGTAAATTCAAAACAATGCAAGAGTGGAAGTAGTTCGAACAAAAGCCTTAAGGATCATGTAATTTCGGTCTCGAATCGCCAAGTTTTAAACTTGAGTGTATTATTCGTGTTATCTTTATATTCATTATAATATAAGAATAGTAGATTCACTTTTTTTAACATCACCGCCGGAATTTCCTAACACTTAGACCTTCACAGGTTCTTGCACATGATGAACTGGTGGTCTTCGGTATTCCTTTCAACTAATCTATAGTTATTTCTT